>OY757910.1:127324082-127394985 GCA_963585895.1 Sepioteuthis lessoniana
TTTGAGTGTAAAAAAATTCAAATGTAATTTCTTGTTGAAAAGTGGCGTCTAATTAAAAACAAACAAATCTTTACTCTCATAAGATATCAAGGAGTAAATGATAGATTACTAGGAATTTTGTAGTTTATTAAGTTTTTTGCTTAAATGTGGCACAAAGCTTCATGAATAGGGATCCAATGGGACTCGAAATTACTCCCGAAGATTTACTAGCCTAGCTTGTTAACCATTACATCTCCACAGGTGCCCAGAATATTGGGAATGTTGTTTCTATGCATTCTTCGAATAATGCAAAACATGAACTGAACATGATTTATTGCAAAAATCTTAAACGTTTGAAGGAGATATATTTAAAGGCAAATCAACAATTTCATCGAAACGAATGATTTTCGTTTTCCACTATTACAATAAAAACATATAAAAATCTTAAAACCGGGTTATTTTGCTATATTCTTCTAACTCAAACAATTTAGTTCTTTAGGATTTCCACTTAATCAGATCAATGTAAAACTTTTTCCGTAACAACAGATTTAGAATAAGAAAGTGATTAATTCCAGACTATGTGAATACCGAAGTTGTAGATGATATAACAGTTAACAGCAAAGAAAATGAGATTAGTGACAATTTGTGTTCACTAGCACTAAATCACCTTTTATGCTGTGCATCTTATGGTGCAGCGCTTCAAGGTCATGATTTTTCCGTTGAAAATAAAATCCAGAATAGATGAACAGGTTGTGTAGATTATTAGGCTTTAAAACGCAAGATAGTAGAGAACGTGATCATAAGCAGAACTCAAATACTTTCAAAAAAGCATGTTTCTTCGAAAGGTACCCTATGTACATGTAAACTATTATTGTTGGTCTTCAATGTGTTTGTCACTCACATTGATACGTTTCAAAACTGCTAAAGTGCTTTAGGAAGACTATATATATATATATATATATATATATATATATATATATATATATATATATATACCAGTAATTGAACATTTTAAAAAGAGAATAATTGCGACATATTGTAATACAAAAAAAGACTAAATTTAGCCAAGTCATTGCTTGAAAAAGACTGCAATGGGACGAGTTGAAATGTAACTGTTCGAGTCAAGGCTCGCCACTAGAAGAATGTGCACCATAAAGTGTGTAAAAGTCACGATAACCGTGCGGTATACATAGTTGTCCTATGAAGACTATAAGGGCACCAGGTTGATTGAATCGAGGAGATGAATATTTCTAATCTAATCTTTAACCAGGGAATGATGCCCAAGAAACATCCTGCGATTGAGCATTCGGTCCTTACTCTCCATGGATCTTACCCGATACCCGGGAGCTTCTATAAATAAGCCTTCAGACAAAGCAATAGCCATCGGTTTGATGCGAGCGGAGACAAAACGATAAATGTCAACACTGAATAACCAGAATCTGATTTACAATCGATTGATTGATCGATATGTGCATTTGGGAGTAAAATGAGAAAATCTTTCGAGTGTTTAGGAAGAAGAACTTTCGGAAAGAGAAGAACGATTAATTGCAGTATAAGATAAAGCCAACGCTTTCTGGCAAATTCAATTATTGGCAATCTCGTATAAACCAACCAACAGTATTGATCATGAGATGGATTCAGTCTTTTTTTTTTTTTTCGGCTTTTATTTAAGAAATTAAAATTCACGAAATCAACGTTCCGGAGTCAAGATGTATAAAAAGTATATTTATAAACGCACTGAAAAAAAACAACATATTTTCATCAAGGCTTGCAAACGATCGGGTTCTCTCTCGCCATTTATTGACCATTGCACATGATAAGTTTTCAAGACAACATCCAGTGTCCTTACAGGGCTGAGGAATGTCAGTCCTTGCAGATAGATCAAAACCATGTGTCCTTGTGAAGGAGTCCATCGAAGAAGATTGTTTATGAATTTTTCCTTACTTCTTCAACAATGTCCTGCATCTCTTGATTATCTTTCTTCGATGGTTTGCGAGATGCAGTTTGCCGTAAAATTGTTGTTTTTTTAGGATGCTACTTCTAGCACAAGTTGAAAAAACTTTACGCAGCATCATTGTGTAGTTCCCATCTCGCTTTTACTCGAAATGCTTCATTGAGCAATACTTAAGTATGTACAGATCTTTTAAATGATACTTTTTTTTTATCAAAGCGTAAATATTTAAACTTCCCGCATTTCAAATTTAAAAAAAAAGTATTTAACTGCACAGGAAGTGAAATAATCTATTTTGACTGAGGAAGAAGTGAGTTTGTTCATTTTTACATTGTTTACTATGAGATGGGTTGAAATAAAATTATTTTAAAAAAGACAACCTTTGCTTAGTAACTTTGGAGTTAGTGATAATATTTATAGGGATATATCACGCCGAATGCAATGGTTCCCTAGATCACCGAATTCAAGCAGTAATGAGCATATTCAATTCTTATCTGCAACATATAATAAAAGCAACGAGAAGCTTTTGTGCCAGATCTTAGCAAGGTTTAGTAAACAGATATTTGTAAATTACACTAGATCCAAATTTTAGCCGTATAATCAGATGAAGTTAACTGAAATTAGTTGAGTAAAATATAAGTTTAAATTAGTGAAATAAGATTGCAATGATTACATCATTCATCGAAAAGTATCATTTTATCAGAGATCTAGCACTGACTACCCAAAATAGTGGGTAAAACGATATTGTTATAAGTGGCCAACGTGATGAATACTTAACCTGTATTCATGGCATTGGTATGACCAAAGACTAAATGAGTGGAAATATAAGCAAGAAAGACCAACAGTTTTTGAAAATTCAATATTCGAAAATAATGCTTTGATATGGGCTTCATCACTGACTCTGGTAGAAATTTGTGTCTATATTAATGAAGAGGTTATTGAACTGTCATTGGAAAACGAGGAAAATAAAGAGAGGATTATTGAGAAGAAAAATGAAGAAACTAGTCGACTAGGAACGATAAAAATAACAAAAGTAACATTAGCTTAATCTGACAAAATATAAAAGTAAGGAAAAATAAAGAAAATGGAATATGAAAAAATATACTGAAAGAAAAGGCGAAAGAAAGATAAAATTCAGTGAAAGAAAAATGAATGAAAGAGAAATTAGGAAAAGGGGAAGGGAAAAATAACAGAAAGAAATAGAATATGAAGATGAATTTGAAAAAGAAAGTAATTTGAATGAATGGAAAGAGCTTTGATAAAGAACAAATAAAAAAAAGAAAAAAAAACATAAAGAGAATGTAAAAGAAAGTAAAAATGAAAAGAATAAATAAGAAAGAAATTAAAAAGAGAGATAAGAAAAGAAAGAATTCGAAAGTAAAATGTAAATAAATAAACAGAAATTTAAATGAAAGAAAATGAATGACTGAGAAAGAAATGGAAATGAACAAAGAAAGGAAAATAAGAAAAGATAAAATGAAAAAAAACAGAAGGAAAGATCTATGGATGCCAAGACAAGCAAAACTCAAAGACTAATTCATAATAGTAATTTTTCCACAACTTATGTTATTCTGCCAGAGTAATCTAGCTTTCAAGTCATGTCACTATTCCTATGTAGAAGATTGGGATGACACAATCCTCTTTATATCTATCCTGTTCTGTTTAACTGTATCCTACATTTACTAATCATCAAAAACAAAAGTTTACCGATAGGACAATCCGACGTGGGTCATTTTACAATTAGAGGTTAAGGAATCCCGTTCAATGGACATTAATATGTCCATTTGTTGTGTAGTTATTTTAAAAGAGTTTTTATATATCATATATTCCAAATACAATTAGTTTTCACACAGTTGTATGGTTTCAAGTTTTCCTATCTATTACTTATATAGTTCAAGAAATTATTTATATTTTATAATAGTCATTTATTTGCACAGAATTACGGTGTCTCATCAACCGAGCCAGACATCAACACGCGACTAGCAAAGGCATGGACAGCTAACGATAGATTATCGGTCATATGGAAGTCAGACATGATCGATAAAATGAAATGCAGTTTCTTCCACGCAGCAGTCGTGTCCATACTGCTGTATGTATGCACTACATGGACACTAACTAAACACATGGAGAAAAAGCTTGACGGTAACAACACAAGAATGCTGCGAGCAATATTGAACATGTCCTGGAGGCAGTGCTCCACAAAGCAGCAGCTATACAGCCACTTACTACTCATCACGAAAACTATCCAAGTTAGAGGAACCAGATATTTGGGACCCTGCTGGAGAAGTAGGGACGAGTTCTTAAGTGACGTACTCCTGTGGACCCCTTCACATGAATGACCTGCTAGGACCTACATATAATAGCTCTACGCCGATACAGGATGTAGCCTTGAAGACCCACTGGAAGCGATGGACGATAGAGAAGGGTGGCAGAAGATGGTCAGGGAGATCCGTGCTGATGGCGCGACATAATGATAATGATGAAGTAACTAATAATAATCCAGAGGGAACTATTAATGTATAAAAATTATAATTTTTAAACAGACCCTCCATTCCTGGTCAGATTAGACCCCTAAAAAGGCACTCCCTATTCCTCTGATTTCCAGTACTGGATCGTCATTATCAGATACTTAGAACGTGTCTTTTTTTGGAGGGGAGTGTCTTACCATTCTACATGGTATAAAGTTAGCGTATACTTAGCCCCGTCAACAGGGTGGGCCACTGAAAGGCTAAAACCGAAAACAAAATGCAGTATGTCAAAACAAAAAAGAAAAAAAGAAAACTAGAAAAGGAAATTAATTTTTTTTTTAGTTTTTATGCTAGAAAGTGAGAAAGAAAAATATCCAATTCTACGAGTGAAAGCAGCTGCTACTAAAATGGAAGAACAAAACTAATCGAATCAGCACGCTTTTAGGAGTGGTCAGCAGGTGGCGCTAGCGTCACCGACACTTTTATACATCTAATTTACTCCTTATGTCCCATTGTTTTCCGTTTTATGACCTACTCGCTTTATCTACTATTTTTTAAATAGATTCGGCATTAGAGTGGCACTAATAAAAACAATTCCGCCATTTTTATAGCCGAGAAAGCACAGAAACGATTTGAAAAATATTTATTTCGTATTTCTTGTCACAAAAGCCGTAAGGGAACTATTTGGTGAAATCACATCAACTCGGGTCAGTTGCAAAGCCAGTGAACGGAACAAGTAAAAGTTGTAAACGTATATTTGTGACTAAGAGCATTTTTCGGTGATAGGATAATGCTAGCCTCGACTTTCTACTCGATTTACTATTAGTGGAATGTTTCCTCTGAAGCTGCAAACCAATAGTAAATCAGTTTAAATTTGTTTTTGAAAATAGACTTTTGATCGATATAAGAGTACAGCTATAAACTTGGTACTGATAAAGAAGGATGCTTTCAACAAGAACATTGCTTTTTACAATGGTCCAATCAAAACTCAACATTTGTAATTAGAAATAGTCATTTAAATAAAACTGTGCATACGAAAGTACTCTGACAGTGTTTGATTTAAGAGTATACCATCCCGTCAAGTGATATTTTATGCCTAGAGATTTCAGAATTGTATTCATTGTATCTTCATGATATGTTCATATCCACATTTTTATTAAGTGTTTTTCTTCTGAGTTTTTTTATAAAGTTGTGTACTAAATATAACGGATACAAACGATTTGTATGGTTAAATGGTGTGATTTAGTTTGTTGGGTTTTATGGCATATCAACCGTTGTAGGATATTTAACGCCATATCTACTTTTATGTAAATAATCAGTTCGATTTAAAACAATTTGGTTTAGCATGTGTCCACAGTTTAATAGTCAAAAACATTTCCATTTCAAATTATTCAAGCAGTTATATATAACAATTCAGTTTAGTGTAAGTACAGTTTCAATGTCAAAAACAGTTCAATTTCAAACAATTCAGTTTAGCATAAGTACGCAGTTTAAATCAGAGTACATTTTAATTGTGAAAAATACTTCTAGCAATTCAGTTTAGTCAAGCAGTTCTATTTCAGCTAATTCAGTTTAGTATAAATACATATTTTGTTTACGCACAGTTAATATTCAAAAACTTCTGCTAAACAATTCCGTTTAGTGTACATACAGTTTTGTGGGGAGAGTATATACTTTGGTTATTTCAGTAGATTGCTCTCTAAAATTATTCCCACCACAAATACAACACAAAACTTTACAATCGCGCAAAAGAAATGTAATAGAACACAACGAACATTAAACAACAAACAATTTAATATGCATATAACAGAATATGAAAAACAAAATACATGATGTGTAAATGGCCTTTTGGAAAATAAAGTTTGAAGAAGAGAATAAATTTGTTGAAAGATGTGTGTATGTTTATGTTATCGGAGTCCGTAAATAAGTCGTTCTTACTTACATTAAGTTTATAGCGGGTTTTATGATTGTGGCGACAGCGTGTCGCGTTGATGAAAGAAGTTTGTCGGGTTTTCCTTTTGAATATAATTCTCGGCCATTTGAAGAGAGTTCATGAACTTTCGTTGAGGAAGTAAAGGAATTTATCGGAATGTAACGGCTACTGCTTTACTGGCTTAGTGGCTTGTCTTCATATGAGTGTAAGCTTGTGTCTTTTGTGTCTGGCTTCCTAACTCTGTGTTATTTATATCCTACAGGTGGATCGAAGAATCGTCCTAAATTCTTGGCGCGTAGACATTTATTGACCAATCAGATTTGTATTTTACTATTTTATTTTCGAGCCTAAATATTTTCTGTTAGTTCACTTCCGATCATAATTTTCTAGAATGTTCTATTCTATATTTTTAGCTGATTGGTTGAAAAATATAAAAATGTAATTTAAATGCTAATGCGGGTTTGATCCTAAATTTCTAGAATGTTCTTAAGTATGTTTTTATTGCTTATTTTAAGACTAGAAGAAATGTGTATCCTATAGTTTCAATGTCAAAAACAGTTCTATTTCAAATAATCCAGTTTAGCGTAAGCACGCAGTGTAAATGTAAATACGGTTTAATTGTGAAAACATTTCTATTTCAAGCTATTCAGTTTAATCCAACAATTCAGTTTAGCATAAGTATGCTGTTAGTTCAATTTAACCCATAGATAGGGCCCTATTAGGTGCTACCACGCTGAGCCAGAGTGGACCTGGGAGAAATGTCAATAAAGAGGTACTCCATATTCTCCAATGCCCTAGCATTACTGGGACCTCACCATCAGACTGTTCAGTGTCATATCCAGGACACTCATTGGGGGTGTCTTTCACCTCTGCAGAGGTGCAGTCAGTGTATTTTACAACCCCAGCCAACAGGGCAATGTATGGTTAGAATATTTCTCTCGATGATAATTATATCTTCATTTGTTTGCGCATATTCATGTGATTTTACATATTTCTTTCCAATAAAAATTATTTTTAAGCAGTGTCTGTTTGAAGCAAGACTTTGGTTTAATGTCAGTAGAGGAAAAAATCACACTCTCTAGAGCTCTTTAACTTGAGCCTTAAAAGCAGATACAGTCTATTGTCATACTCAGGATACTCATTTGAGGGAGTCTCACTCTTCTTCAGGGGATATAGTTGGCATATTTTAAGCCACACCAATATGCATAAGAAAGGTATTGAAAAAATGCTGAACTTTATATATATATATATATATATATATATATATATATATATATATATATATATCAAAGCCAACATTAATCTCATGAAACTAAAAGCACAAACAGAAATACTAAAAGACAAAACTACCCACTATGAAACCAAATACCAAGAAATTGACCAAAAACTAATTACAGAAATTAAGGACCTCTGTTCTATAGAAACACAGCCGCTCCTAAAAAAAACTATAGGAAAAGAACTGCAAAAAGGAGGGAGAAAAATCAAGAAAAGTTCTGAACACGAAAACCACATGGTTAAAAAACCTACCCCCAGAAAGACAAGAAAAACGAAAAAGAAAAAGAAAATAGTACGAATGAAAAGAAAATGAAAATGCAAATAAACGAACAACCAACCAAAAATACAATACACTAACAGAAAATATAATCCCCACACACAAACAACATATAAAAGAAAAATGAACATACCAAAATACCAGATACATACAAAATGGCAAACACATCCAAGAACAAGCAACCCCTCCTAAAAAAGACACTTACCAAATAAAAGAGACGATAAAAAATCTCCCAACAAATTATTACAAACAACAGAATAGGCTAAACTACCGCACACACAACTACTACCCTCAACAAAATAGGTCGAACTACGACGCATACACGCAACAAAAATGGGCCAACAACAACACACTCGACCACAAACAAAACAAAACAAACCCATTCATATATAGTAAAAACCACCCTAAAAACAATACAAAAATCCTCTATCTAGAAAATACAAACAAAAAGTCCTACTCCTTAAGAATTACAAACAAAAAAGATTTTTTTAGAAAGAAACAGCGAGAGGAAAAAAAAACAATATAAAAAAAGAAAGTCATAAAACTGAAAATCATAAACCTTTCTTCACACAAGTTAAATAAAGACCAAATAAACCTACTCAAACTAGGTCTTAAATTTTGCCCCACCCCAAGAAGCAACATAGGAGAACTTAAAAAAGATCTCAGAGAATTTGAAAGGAAATTTAACTAAGAGAAATATTCAAAAATAAAAATGTTACAGACATTTCCCTCGTAAAAAATGAAACGAAATTCTTTCCAGACAAAAGCAAAAATAGTGAACTAAACACATTCTTCGAAAAATTATGGAATATTGAACTAAAAGAAAAAAACAACATAAAAATGAATTTTCACTAAAACAAAAACGAACCTTAAAAAATTTACAAGAAAATGAAAAAAATAATTATCAAAGAAGCAAGCAAAGGTAGTTCCATAGTCATCTTAGACAAAACATACTTTAAAACCAAAATCCAAGAAATATTGGAAGATAAAACCAACTTCAAACTAATAGATACAAAAATAGACAATAATATAATATAAAGAATCACCAAATTCTGTAAAATACACAACAAAACACTAGCCAAAAAAGAAAAAGACTTCTTAACAAACCACATTTCCAAAACCAGCAACTTCTACAGACTACCAAATATACAAAAATCCAAACAAATTGAAAACGCCGTAGAAATACAAAACCCCAGTGACCTCAAATTCAGCCCCATTGTAGCAGGCCCGTCATGCCCGACAAGCAGACATAGCAAAATAACAGACATCTTGCTACAACCTTTCCTAAATAAAATAACAAGTTATATTAAGGGCAACATAGATTTTTTAAACTCCATACCAGGAAAAATTGATCCGAACACACTTATAGCCACATTTTACCCCATAAACCTATATAGGAATATCCCCCCATCAATTAGGAAAACAAGCCATCTCATATTGGATAGAAAAATAGCCAAATACACTACACCCTAGATTTAACAAAAAAATTATCACAGAGTGTATAGAAATAATGCTCAACAATAACTCCTTCCAATTCAACAACATTAACTATATCCAAACACTAGGAACATCCATGGGGACAAAAATGCCGCCAACATACGCTACCCTAATCCTAGCGTACTTAGAAGAAAATCTACATGAAAAATAGGAACATAGAAGAAGACTTTACCAAATCATGGAAAAGATATTTGGATGATTGCTTCATATTCTGGAAGTACACATGGGGAGACATAAACGAATTGCAAGAACTACTACAAAACCTACACCCCAAAATAAAATTTACAATGGAACACAGCATAAAAGAACTACCATTTTTAGACATCCTCGTAAAAAATGTAAATCGCAAAATCATCATAGATATCTACTAAAAACCAACAGACACCCAACAATACCTCCACTTCAGAAGCCACCACCCCAAAAACTGTATAAGATCCATCCCTTTCACACTAGCACGTAGAATACACACAATAATCACCGATAAAAACCTAAAAAACACCTAAGAGAATTGTGGAACTCAAAAAAACACAACAACGAAAAACCACTAACATACGTCACAACCGACAGCAAAAATAATCCAGAACTATTTACAGAAATATTGAAAAATCTGGAAGAAATTGAGAACAAAGACAAAACCAATGAAATACTAGACAAAACAAAAATAATTAAAAGCCAGAGACAACCTAAAAATATGAAAAGAATACTCACCTCTTCTACATTCGAAAAAAACACAACAAAAGGAGTTACCAAATGCAAAAATAAACGATGCAAAATATGTGATATAATTATAGAAGGTAAATCGTACACTTTTAAAAACTCTGAAACCAAATTCAAAATAAATAAAAACATAAGCTGTGACTCAAAAAACGTAGAAAACGTAATTGAATGAAACGATTGCAAGGAAATATACATAGGATCAACACAGGCACTAAATACAAAAACATCACTTCAGAGGAGTAATATCAAAATAGAAGAAAACACTTATACCAATGTAGCAGAGAAAAATTTAATATCTACCAAAACAACGACTACACGCTTCTACAAATCAAGGAAAGAACCGTTATAGATAAATTCAAACCTAAGTTAAATAAAACATGAACCATACACACACAAAAAAACGGTTATAAACATGCATACATATGTATATATACATGTGTGAGTATGTGTATGTGTATATATTTATATATATATATGAATATGTATATGAATATGTATATATATATATGTATATATGTATGTATGTGTATGTGTGTGCACGCAAAAAACATAAGCAACCATTCAAACTACAAACACTAGCAAATTAAAATCTCATTTAATACCCATTAACTAGACCTTATGCCACACATGTTCACATACAAAAAAGGAGAACTACCAGTGAATTAAAAATACCACAAAACAATCCACGATACAAAAACAAACAAAAAAATGCCATTACTGAAACCTAAAACCAACACACACTCACATAGACACACATACACACAACTACAAACATATCAAATGTCAAAGAAGGGTAAAGAAGACCAAAGTAAACATACTCCAGGAAGGGGGAACAAAACCCTTATAAAAACAAATTCAATCAGGCAAGAATCATTTATACTGGAAACAGGAGTGAATTCAAGTCTCATTAGTACCCCATTTAAAAGGCCTTGTGCTACACATGTTCTCTGACAAAAGCAACAAGCTGGAAACATACATATATATAGCCCGTATGTAATACATATATATAACACGTATGTGAGAACAAAATAAATAAATTAAAAAAATACAAATCTCAACGTGGAGCATCTTCATATATATATATATATATATATATATATATATATATATATATATATATATATATTATACAAGCTTTATGCTGTTTTATACATAGTTGATTTTATAATGTTTTGCAGTGCCTTTTTAATGTTTTATGAATGTTTTATACCAGATGATACATGATCAATTTTATTGCTTTTATTCAAGTTTCATACAAGTATTAAACTATTTTATACATGTTTAAAAAAATGTATGATGTTTTTTTACTTCTTTATACATGGCCTTACTGCTTTATACAGGATTGATTGATGTCCAAGTGTACAGCAGCCCAGTTGGCTGTCTGTGTAGAATACACCGATTGTATCACTGGAGAGGAATCAGATCCCCACCCCCAAACGAGAATCCTAAACAATCTGATGGTGAGGCTACAGTAATGCTGGAGTTTTGGGAAACGCAAAATGCTCTTTCACTGCCGTTGCTCTGGGGTGCTCTCGAGCACTGGCTGGTGGCGCCTGGTCGGTCGTATCTATAAGTGAAATAGAACTATTTGACGTTTTAACTGAGTGTAAACTAAGGAAACTGAATTGTTTGAAATAGTATGTATATGTTCATTTTTTGTAAGTCCAATTAGAGGAAAGTGAATATCTTAAAATAAGTAGGTTCCCAAATGAATTGCAATGTGGTATTTTGTTGTATTATTGCCTCGACACGTCGTTCGAACGTCATGATCTTTTCCAAGAGACTAATAAAATATTTGTTGTGACTGGGTTGGGATGCTTTTAAATTTAAATTTTACTATTTATTCAGGTTTTTTTAAACCAGTATATAGTTTAAGTTTTAGAGTATATATACATTCGTATACATGCATGTACATACAGTAGTCAGTTTTACTTTTCTCTTTCTTCCTCTTTGAGTTGATTGACAACCAGATTTTAAGATATGCCCTTCTTTGTCCTACCGAGAACTGTTTGACAACGGCATATATCAATAGAGAACTTTCATTAGTGTCTTTAACAACACACTCGATTAAAAATCACCTTTGGTGTCCATTAACCACTCTGTTAGTCACATCGTATTTACATAAATCATAATAGCAATTATTAAGGCACACTATATAATTAGCATGTAATAATGATCTCTGTTGATGAATAACAATTATCAGTGTGAGGTCGAATGGAGACAAAACATTATTATTTTTTGTTTGAGCTCGGAAAATACCTTATTTCTTAAAGGTAAAACGTCTATTTCGCTATCCATAGTATCCATACGATGTGCAATTTACTTTTAAGCAGGAGCTTAAATTACATCTTCTTTAAACAATTTTTGTTATAATTACGTACTTATAAATAAGCAGTGGTCCGACTTTTATATGTATATTAGAATAAGTCAAGAAAATGGCAGACTATAACGGAACTATATTTTTACAAAGATCAAGAATACTGCGTGCAATCCTGAACAAGTCCTGGCAGCAACACACCACAAGACACCAACTGTACGGCCACCTGCCCCCTATCACGAAAACTATTCTAGTTAGACGAACCAGACATGCAGGACACTGCTGGAGAAGCAGAGATGAACTCATAAGAGATGTACTCTTATGGATCCCCACACATGGCCGCGCAAAAGCAGGACGACCATCTCGAACGTACATTCAGCAGCTATGTGAGGATACAGGATGTTGTCCTGAAGACCTACCCTGGGCGATGAACGATAGGGAGGAGTGGCGAGAGAGGGACAGGGATATCCGTGCTACCAGCACGATATGATGATGATTAGTGCGCGTATTTAGTACGTATCAATACTTGTGTCAAAAATGATTGTTCATAGTATGTTTCCAGTTTTGTTTGTTTGATTCCAGAAAAGTGTTATATATATTTTTTTTTAATCGCTGATTAAGGCTCTAATTTTTGTTCGTTGTCAGGAAATTTTCTAGTGGGTATCTATGTTATCTGTTTAGATAAGAAGATATATATTCGGTTTAGCTTCTTTTACTGACACAAAGTAACGGTCTAGGTTAGCATTGTAGTTATATTATTAACCTAACCCAATCGCATCGTAAAAAACAAACAAAAAAAAACATTTATCGTTAGCAAAATTAGGTAGTTACAAATGAACAAATACATTATAAAAAGTGATTTATAATCATTATTTAATAATCCTGTTTTCACAAATTATAATGATTAAAGTGAGTTTGGACATAATAGTATAATAAAGTTGCAAGTGGTTTTTTTCTTTAATAAAACTTTATTTGTGAGTGAATCTTTTCCTTGATAAAGCATGAATAAAATAAATCAACTGCTTGCAAGTAATGTCATATACTACGACTAAGTGTTGAGTAATTGCAAATAATTACTACCGTAGTCAGGTCCGCCATGAATCACTTAGCTTAAAATACTTTTGTGTTATGTTGCCAAATTTAGTTATTCTGTGATAGAATAGCTAGCTGTGTGGATCGTACTCATTAGACAAAAGTATTATATAAGTGGTGCACTACTTTAACACCATGGGTATCAAATAGATGTTTGTAGCGCTACGGTTCTCAAAGCGTTTGCACTACTACTACACCACATAGATATCACCCCCCCCCCCCCAACGTATCTAACGGGTCTATACGTGTAGCGCTACGCCATAAGTGTCAGTTAGATCTTGTGGTGACCTCCACTGTGAATAAAAGAAGTGACGAACACACTGAACCCCGCCTTGGCTGATTAATACAATTTTTTTTACACTGCTATACCTCTTATTAGTCCTCTCGAAGAGAAAAACTGTGTATGAACTGAGTCAACCTCTTTAGCTGGGCAGAGATAAATAAAGCGTCGCGAGGAGAGAGAGAGAGAGAGAGAGAGAGAGAGAGAGAGAGAGAGAGAACAAGCAGGCACAGTTCATAATATTATATTTCTTGTTTTCTGATGCAGTTCTCGCACGTTGTTATTCAGGGTCCCGTCTTGGCGACGGGTGTGAGTCTCCTTTCGTAGAACTCATCCCAAAATGAGTATCATAATTTTCAGCCATCTTCACATCGTCGTGACTCATGTTCAGCCCTCGTCTTTACATCGTCGTGCCTGGTGTCCAACTGATTCTTTTCCTGTTCTCTATCCCACGTCCATTCCCCAAATGATTTTACCATTTGAATTTCTTCAAGCCAGTTAGAACCCGTCATCGATTCGCTGATGCTATGTTTAACCCGGGCGACCGCCGCTATCCTCTCTGTCCGTCTGTCTGTCTATCAATTTGCTTGCTTCAATTCTCTTTCTCATATACGTTCCTTTCTTTTCTACCGTCCTGTGGCCGACTATTATAACAACCAACAGGAATCCCAAATAATTTTACACTGCGCTTTTAAATTGAAAGAGCTCTGTGAATGCGCATGCTTACGGGTGTGTGTGTGATATGAAAATATAAAAAGAATATAGGTGGTGTTGGATCAATGAATTATTCGGACGGCATTTACTTATTTGACGAAATTTGATTTGAAATTTTCACTGTATAATATTTTGTATTTGAGATTAATATTCATCATTGAATTAAGTGTATTGAAAAGAAAAGAAATTATTATAAACAATTGCTCAATGTTTTATTCATCATTATATTACAAATTCATTGATGTGCCTACATAATGAAAGATCAGCAGTTTTAACAAGAAAATAACTATTGTTGCTAAATTTGAAAATATTTTGGTGTCTATTCTCATCATGCGCAGAAAATTATTGCTTTACACACTGCAACCTACTAAATTATAGTTTATATCTTCTCTAGAATAGCAGTGAATATGAGGCATGGCATGAATGCTACCTTTTACTGAAGTTGATGCGTGAGAATATCTCTCCTGACTCGTTACCAGAGAGTTAATCTGGGTAGAAGAAACCCCTCACTCCACCCACGTCATTTAGGACCATGTTGTTTAGTCTTCGTTTCTATCGACGAACCGCTTTCAGTTCGAACCCGTTAGTTCCGATATACCAAACTCTACATTAGCTACCGGAACGGATGGGTGCTACAGGCTGAAACTCTCATGGTTTGGTACCAGTTTTAGTCGTCCAGTCTAGTTCTTTAAAAGTGTTATGATTCTTACCGACGAAGAAAATGCCTTTCTTCCTGTGTCTGCAGACCGTGCTATGTTTTCTTTGACGACTTTTCCTAATGGAACAATTTGAGCTTTGCCAATGAAATAAGGATACCAGACTTGCTGGAGTATTGATGATTTAATAAAGTGAATAAAAAGACTCAACAATAAAATATATATTGGCAATCTATTATACAGAATAATACAAAACATCAATCTAGAGTCTGATCTAATATGTCTGCAAAATTCAAGTCAGAAGAACAGTGAATGCCAGGCTTTTTTGCAAGTGTGCGCCCCTTTTGCGTGCGTGCTGGTCTGCCTTCTTTCTTTTGAAAAGCCAGTCTCCCTAAGCCGATAAAATGGCTGCTTATATTTGTAATTCTGCTCCCACATATCAATTTGACTCACACACTGAAACAATTTAACTTTACATTGTTTAAAGTCTGAGTCAAAATATCATTTCCTATGATTTGATTTTTTTCATGATCGAATCCAAATCTATTTGGCTATTTTTTCCAGAACCAAAATCAAACAAAAAATGTTCTAACCTGTCTGAACCGAGGTCAAATTCAAACACATGTAATTTTCTTTTTTTGTTGTGATTTTGCCATGGATAATGCTAAAGCTAACATATATGAGACGTATATAAAAAGTATCAAGTCTTAGCTGTATGGACTAAAACTAGAAATCAATGAATGAAAAGGTTATTCTATTAAAGAAAATATTTGTACCATTCAACATACTTATTCTACTGTTTCTTTCATGGTTCGAATCACATCTGAAACTTGTCTTTGATGTGTTTTGAAGTAAGACCCTCGTATTTCTTTGAATATACCCCAACTTTTTAAAATCTTACTCTTGGGATGAATTTTCAGTTTAAGGAAAAAAAAAAGGTATTACGAAGCAAAAGGATCTGGTGAGTATGGTTGGTCTTTTATTTGCCCAATTCTGTGTTTCACCCCAAAATACTGATTAAAAAGAATAGCCAGTGCAGATCAAAAAGTATTGAGGATTGGCAAAGAGAAAACGTCTTGAAATCGCAACATCATCGTTTCATAAAATAATTTGCTCAATGCTTCATTTAAAATTTGAAAATAAAAAAAATATTGACTCAATGTCGATATTTTTATATCATTCTCCGTATAAATTTAAGTAGAATCAGTTGTGATCCCAACTTTCAAATCTGAATAAAAGAAATATGTAGTAAACTGCTGTTTGAATATAGAATGAACTTAATTCGGAAATCCGAAGTTTTTTTTTCTATAATTACTTAAATTAGTCATTTGTGTTCCATTTATACTTCAAGAAATGTAAATTTGTTAGACATATTAAAAAAAGAAAAACTAAATTCAGTATTTTCTTTCCATTTTTACTAAATTTCAGCAAGACAGCTATCAATTTAAAGATTAATATCTGTCACCAGTTTCATCTTTTTTTCAACAAAGTTAATTAAATTTGGTATATTAATTCCATAAAATGAAAATTGAATTTGCATGTAATTTTTTTTTGTTACATAGAGTGAATGGAATATTTTTACAAAATAGATCTGGTTCTCTCACTGGCCAAAAGTATGTAACTCATAATAAAACGTAGAATTAAACAGACGTGGAAGATTTTGAAGAAGAAATGATATGAATTTACTATTATGCCTTTTTAAAAAAGTCTTAACTTAAGAGCAATAGCTCATCTGACGCCAATCCACTGTTCCATCAGATGTTTCTATGAATAGATTCTTTCTGAGGGTTTTTTCCCCGAATATTTCACAAGTAAAACAAATATTTTTCTGTCAAAGAACTTGGCGAAAAAAAAAAATTAAATTCATTGCATCATCTATCAATCTACAACTCTATCTATTGATCTCTTTCTCTCTCTCTCTCTCTCTCTATATATATATATATATATATATATATATATATATATATATATATATATATACATATATTTGCTTGTAAAGAACATTGCATGTTATCGATTACGTAACAAAGATTTCATCGATACAAAATCCCTCTGTGAAATGATGAACTCGAATATTGTTAAACAATAACAGTAATAACATTTCCACTGGAGAGGGAGGCAGGTAGTCTGACAACCATTTACTGATCGGTTGATGCTTCGTCAGTTACAGACATTTTTGGGGGAAAATTTTAGTTAAATTCTTCCAAAAGTAAGTGGAAAAAAGGATTAACTTCACGATCCAATGCAATATTTTAATGGGTCAATTTCCTCAATAATTTTTTTTGCGAAAAGAATAAAATAAATTGGTTCCAGGAAGATTATTTTCCCGCGCGTTTAACAAATCTAAAACCCATTGAACATGTTGCAGACTGCGCTAAATCTCCTGCAGCCACACCTATCAAATATAACTCAATTATGTGCCAACTAGGAAACCTACCTGCGTAAATATACCGACTTAATTTAGCACATTTTAGAGTCCATATCCTATTACGTGAATGTAGTTATTCAGAAGGGAGGAGCTACATATTAGTTGGTTGTCTGTCATATATTGGTAACAAAAGTGTGTTTTGCAATCAAAATTAACTGACGTAAATCATTGTGATATTTGTATGAATGTAAAAATGTCAAACGTAGGTTTGATATACAGAAAGATGCAGTTGAGTCAAGATGAATTTCATGAGGCAAGAAAAGGACTACGTTTTTCCGTGATATACAATAAAAAATATACTTTCACGAATGTCATGATTAAAGAAAAGTGATGAATGAGGATTTAATTTGTATCGAGATATTAAAAGAAGCGTAGAAAAATCAACTTTTTGTATCCGATGTTTAAATTGAAGTTGTTATTGGCATTTGGATCAAAATAAAATTTTAAAAAAACTCTATACACGGAATGAAAAAGTAGATAGAGTATTTTGAAAATTTTGGCACAAAATAATCTTTAAAATTAAATGATTTTATAAGTACATGTTTTAATTTTTTTTATTAGGAAATGAATTTACAAATAAGGGAATGCTTTGTGTAACAGTTACAATTCTTGAAAATAGAATTGGAGAGCAGAATTCAAATTCTTGACAAGGCTATTAACATTTCACTTCGTGCTAATGCCCTTGAGAATGTAATGAACCCATCTCTTCACTCCTGTCCAAACTGCTAAATAGGTAAACAGTCGAACAGACTGAGTTTTTGAGACTTTGTTAGGTAACTAGTTGAGGAGAAAGAAGACTTTGAATTCAAACCAGATTTACTCTGTCAAGAAATTGACCTTGTGCCACAACCTGCTTGCGGCGTAGGATTTGGATAAGTATAAAGTAAGTGGATATATGTGAATGAATCGGTTATGTATAAATTAATTCCAAAAATAAAAACAAATCTACACTACAATAAAAACAGAGAGATAAAGATTATAGTCAGAAATTGGGCAATGATCAGTGTTTATATAACCCGTGTATAAATAGATCATGTGCATAGTTCTGCTTTTATCTAGAATCATGAAATCATAAATTTATTAGATTATTTTCGCAGCTAAACGACTCTTAGAGTTCTTCACATTATTTTTAGAATTTCAACGTCACAGAATTATTTCTCAAGACAGGCTGACCCCCAAATTTTGCTAACAGACAAATTAAAACTTCAGTATTTAACGTGTATAAGTAGATGATATTCTTGGATTGTCCTGACACAAGGCCGTAATAATGGGCTCCCAAACTCATTTGGAATGGCTCTTACGATAAGGTTGTTAGCCTTTATTCTATGATTGGTACCCCACCCAACGCGTCTAATCGGATAAGTTCAGAAGGACTGCTCGTCCCCCATTGTTAAAGTGGTGTGTCCATTATTTGGAACCTGAGATTAATAAATATCGAAAGATCTCCTTGATTATGAGCAAAGTTTGTCAAGGAAAATTAGCCAACCTTCTTAATATAATGATTTTATCCACACTGGTACTTTGCCAGACTAAACTGGTCTTGTTGTTGTATAGTCATTTACACGTTCATGCAGCATCACAACGACACAACAACAAAGACAGATGCATGAATAAACGATGCATAGAAGACTTCTTTACAATTATATTCACCTTTCACTTTATTTGTAAGGTTTGCGTGTGAGAGGGTGCTGGAGACCGAACATAAACTTCATATTTTGACCCTACTGTTATGACCGTCACGTTGTGTCTTTCTTGTTCTCTTAGATGCTCAACCAGAGCTCTTGGGGTCCACTCCATCGGGGCTCTTCCGAGGGCCCCTTCGGTCGGGTGTGGCCTTCCCTACCACATCTCGTCTCTAACTCTCTGGAAGTCTGCTGGCAACTGCATCGGGGGTTTTCTGAGTGCCCCCTCTGTCTTGTGTGGCCTTCCTTACCACATCTGGTCTCTACTGTCTAGAATTCTACTGGCAACTGCATCGGGGGTTTTCCGAGTGCCCCCTCGGTCGGGTGTGGCCTTCCTTACCACATCTGGTCTCTACTGTCTAGAATTCTACTGGCAACTGCTTTGGCACCCCAAACTCAACTGAGTTAAATAATAACTCAACGCCTACACGATCGCCTACTGGATCTTTGAAATCGAATGTTTAATCGTCATCAAGCGGAAATAACTGTCATGCTGTTCAGAGGTTACTCTCTTCCGGTGCATGACTGTAATGGCACAATGGGACCTTCACCTTGTCCTATATCATAAGCCTTAATCCGCCCACGCGATCTCTTTCGATTACTGGCAGTTGGAATGTGTCACTTCCTTCCGGTGTATTACCTTGGAATAGTATTTTTGGGCCGGGTCCAAGGTCAAAATATAACATTGTAAATATCAATCATGAAATTGTAAAATTGATATAGATAATAAAAGCTTTCAAAAATATATTTTTTCTTTTGCATTTACAATGACTTACACAAACTATAAATCTATTAGTTATGACTAATAATTTGGGAAAAGGATTAATCCCCTTATCTCGCAAACCATTGGTAAAATAATACCTATATTATTCTTTTACAAATATGGTTTCAGCAAAAAATCAGCCACAAAGGTTGACATGTTATTAAACAAAGCAACCGAAACCAAAATATCTGAGCCTTTCCAGCCCTTGTCTTAGACTTACGATTTCCAAAATTGCCTAACATGAAGTTTATTAGTGAGTACAAATAATATTGTTACGATTCATATAGTGTAGGCTAGTTATAGTCCAGAAATTATAAAGAGATATTCTTTGGCAATACGTCCATATTCCCATGTATATATCTATCAACTATTAGGGAAGAAAAAAAGTAAACTTAAATGTTAACTTTGTTTTTCTGTTTTTTCTTCTCGAAAAAACAAAAGTCTGCTCCAAGCGGTTTATGTTAGTATTTCTGCTGTTGTAAACAAATCTATTGATTAATTGATCAACTGATCGATAACTGAAAGGAGAGGCGCGAATGAAAGAAAACAGAGATAATATTTTCGACAAAATGGCACCTTTAGGTTTAGAAAAAAAAATGCATGAATATCACGTGACTTTGTGATAACTGGTCGTTCGGGAAATCAAACATTCTTTTCAAGTTAATCTTTGGCGGCAAATCTTCATAGTAAGCAAGGAATCCATATTTTTCTGATATCTAACCAAATTTTACATAGCTGCCACTTCTATAAGAGGTATACAAAAGTTTGTAGCAAAAATA
Organism: Sepioteuthis lessoniana; assembly: GCA_963585895.1. NCBI lineage: Eukaryota > Metazoa > Mollusca > Cephalopoda > Myopsida > Loliginidae > Sepioteuthis > Sepioteuthis lessoniana. The sequence continues at coordinate 127,344,891 of OY757910.1, forward strand.
ATGGTTTTCAACTCTGTATTCAGTATATAATTTTCCAAAAAGTGTGCTGGGAACATTTTCTCTCACGTAATACATAGACACATACAGCATCGCCTGTAAATACGACACTCTCATCTATTTAATAAAGCATTACTCTTTTATACAACCAAACTTATAGCATTTAATTATTTCTAGTGAAACATGAGAAAGCCAAAACGAATATTATGTATTTTTATTTACAAACACTACAATAGTTGAAGTCCGTAATTAAGCCGTAAATGAAACACCTCTGTAATCGATAATAAAATATATATATAAGAGATAGACTTATTTTGGGATCGTTGAATATCATTTTTTTTGCTTTGGCTTTTGGTTTCTATGTTTAATAGAAGATAAAAATTCGTGGATTATTTTATGTCAAAGACATCCTTATGGAACAGTAGTCGTACTATTTAACCCATAGATAATGGGGGTTAAATGGGTTCATACTTTTCCTAAGTATCATAATCTACGTGGTCGAGTTTCAGTATTGTAAAGTTGTTTTTTTTATGAATACTATAAAAATACCAGTTTTTATATCATAATATTCGAATAGAAATAAGAAAAACGAGTGCATATATATATATATATATATATATATATATATATATATATATATGTGTGTGTGTGTGTGTGTGTGTGTGTGTGTTTCTGAATAAAGAAATTTAATTTTCATTTAAAAAAAAACAACTTGTTTTGTGTAATTAGTTATTGAGGTAGGAAATGGAGTTGGTGAACTGATTTCAAATCAAGGACAAGGCTGTTTTCGCTACATATCGCGCTAATGCCTTTTCTCCCAACAGCTATGGGTAAATTATAGAGCTGCTGTGGTTTTCCAGACTTGATTAGGTAACCAATCTAAGAGAAAGTTCTGTATTCAGACCAGCTGTACCACTATGAAATGGAAGCTTGCGTCGAATAAGAATTTAGTATTTATTATTTTAATCCAGAAAAATCTAATTACATATATCATTAAAAAATTAAATTTATATTAAATGGTATAAACTCAAACTTAAACCGGAACCAAGCTTACTTAGATGCAAAAGCACAGTACACATTACAATATTTAACATTCGAACTTCAAATAAAATTGGCTAGTTACCTGAAAGCGTCTAGACATTGTAGGTATACATTAACATAGCTGCAACAATAACGAACTAGAAATGAAATATCATGATACTGACAATGGATGGACGTTCCTTTCAGAATCCGCTGGGACAACTCCGTCAATGCCGTCATAGGAGGGTAGGAAGTTTTTTCAATCCTCGTACACTAAAATTACTTTATAAAATCGAGAAAATAGAACCGAGAATAATGTGCGCTTCATTTAAAGTCAACCACCGCAGAGCAATCTTCTAGAGTCCTACCAATACCAATGATGAAACGGACCTTATCACCTACTACAAGTACGAAGCATTTCCAAACACAACGCCCGAATCATCGGTGGGAACATGAATGCTTGAATAGGCAAAAACGAAAACCAGAAATCTGCTCATCCAATGGGGAATATCAAACAGGCTTCGCTGTCGAAAACAGACTAACATGCCTAAATAGTAAATTCCAAAAAAGCGAGGGAAACCAATGGACTTATACCTACCCAAATTATATTAAAGCACAAATTGATTACATACGCATAAACAAGAAATGAACGGTGAAACATATTCCTCTTTTGAAGGAGTATCTTCCGATCACAGGATGGTCACCGAAAAGATATGCCTGAGTCTACAGAAACAGGACACAAACAGCCAAAACTGCACACTACGACTGCTCTTTACTTAAACCATACAGATATTAGCTATGAATTTACGGTAACTGTAGGAGAAAATTCAATACTCTTCAGGAGATATTTGAAACACTTACTTCGAATGACGAATACTAAAGATTCGTATATGCCCACATGGAAGCAGCAGCAGTATGTATACCAATTAAATCAAAAGTTCCATGGGAGTCACTAGCAGTTAGAAAAAAACGAGATAACATGAAAAAAGCATCGTTATGTGATAAAAGAAACCAAAGAAATGCTGACCCGCAGAAACTTAAGAAACCAGAACGAGAACTGATTAAAACATAACAAAAGGAACAAAAATAATACATTCATTGTCAGATCAATTAAATAAGAAACTCTATAGAAGATAGAGAATTTCGAATAACGCGGCAAACAGTAAATGAAGTGAACAAAAAAAAAGATCATTCCGATAACAAAACGAAAAGTTGTTTGCCAAACAGAACGAATACAGATGGAGAAAGAGAATTTCAAAATCCGCTTAGAAACTCTCCGAAAGTCCCTGATAAACTTATAAAAAATTATTAATAGCCAACTACACATCACACTAGGACACTTTAAACGATGAATTCAGTGTAATAGAGAACAAAATTAAAATCAGAAAACTTGCAAGCTTCGAGGAAATACCTACATGGATGACAAGGACATTTGACGACTTACTATTTCGATTGTGTAACGCTGTATATAAACAAAAAATAATACAGAAATGGACAAAAGACTGCATCCTCACCTTCATTCTGAAAGGTGACATCGGAATCCCCTAGAACTACAGAGGCATAACTCTTACTTCTTTAGCAGCTAAGGTGTATAATACTTTGCTTCTCAATTACTTTGAACCTAAAAATGAGAAAATTCTTAGAAAAATCAAAATGATTTTCAAAGAAATCGATACACAATATAATAGATTCTAAATATCCGTCGAATCATAAAAGGAATTCGTGCAAAAAACCTCAAGACAATTCTATTATTTATAGATTTCTCCAATGTATATAACTTTTCATGCAGAGAGATGATGAGCCAAGTACTTCTAGCTTAAGATCTCCCGAAATAAACTGTTACAGCCATTATGATGATCTATAGAAACACCAAAATTCATGTTCTGCTCACACAAGAGTCACAAACTTCTTCGACATTGATGCTAGAGTTCTACAAGGGATAGATTAGTACAATTTCTCTTAATAATATGCTAAGACTACGTAGTTAGAACGTAGATCTCATAAAATAATAATAACTTTATTCAAAATAAAGGCAAGAAGCAGATAATATCCCGCAGAAAAGATAATGGATGCAGACTGAGCAGATGACATATCACTTCTTACAAACACATCTTTACAAGCTGAATGCCTGCTGAATAGCCTGGAGAAGGCAGCAAGAGGCAATGTCTTCCACTTGAACGCAAATAAAACGGGAAAAATGTTTTAATTGTGAATGGGCCATATCAACTCTAATTGGTGGTCCTCTAGAATTAGTCGATAAGTTTACGTACTTTAGCTGCAGCGTTTCATCGACTGAAAGTGAGGTCAATACTCACCGAGCAAAGGCGTGGATTGATATCGATATGCTATCGATCATATAGAAATCTGATCTATCCGATATAATAAGAGGAGATTTCATCCAAGCAGTGGTTGTATCATTACTACTCTACGGAGGCTGACAAATCATATTGGGAAAAAAGTTAGACGATAAATACAGAAGAACGCTACGATCTATCGCGAACAAATCCGTAAAAACAATGACCTATGAAACAACAGCTGCACAGCTACTCACCTTCCATTTATAAACTATCCAAGTAAGACGAACAAGAGATGCGAGACACTGCAAAAACAATAAGGACGAACTCATTAGTAACGTTCTCCTATGGAGCTCTGCGCTTTGAGGTTCCAGTGTTGGTCGACCAATGAGTATTTATCTAGAACAGCTCTATGTGGACACCTAATGTAATCTGGAATACCGGCCGGGAGCGAGTGATAATAAGGACGAAGAGAGAGAGAGAGAGAGAGAGAGCGAGAGAGAGAGAGAGAGAGAGAGAGAGAGAGAGGGTCCGGGAAATCCGTTCTAGCAGAGCGATTTGATGATGATATATATGGTGTAATGGTTATCGTCGTAGGAAATGAACACGGCAATACGAGTTCAAAACCTTGACGAGACTGATTGCATTTCACATAGTACTAATACCCTTGGGAAAGATATGAATCCAATTATTCTCCCTCCAGCTATGGGTATATAGTAGGGCAGACTAGGTTCTTCAGCGTTGGTGAGGTAAATAGTCTAGGAGAAGGAAAACTCTGAATTCAAACCTGTTAAATTCCGCTGAAAAAAAAGGACTTTGTGTCATATCCTGTCAAAGCGGAGGGGTTGGTAAATACACACACACACACACACACACACACACACACACACACACACACATGCGGGTGTAGCCACACTGAAGAGTTCTGATAGAACGAAACAGTCTGTCTGTGGATGACAATATATATATATATATATATATATATATATATATATATATATATATATATATAATTTCATGATAATGTTTTCAGAAAGTATAATATTTCATAATCTTCGAAAACACATTCATATACTAGTAGTATGTCATATATTTACAAAAATATCCATGTGATTATTACGCGTGCAAATATTCTGATAAGTCTAAAGGAATGAGAAATTGATTTGGATTTTGGGAGAACGGAGTAAGAATTACAGTCGTGTATTCGCGGAATGGATTTTTTAAATGAAAATATATATATATATATATATATATATATATATATATATATATATATATATATATATAAATATTATGTTATTTTGATGTGAAGGAATTTGACAAAAGGAATTATTGTTGTTTAAACAAAGTCAATCCGAGGATAGGTGAATTATTTGTACAGATCACTGGGTTCTTAATAGTTTGAAGTGAAAAAGCCGTATCATGATTTGAGCCCTCAGTGTCAATCATCAAAAGTGACTTGAATGGCTGGTTTCCCAAATTTGAAAATTGAATTTATCTTTTTTTAAACAATCACTAAATAAAACACGCCAGAAAAATGATAATTAGGAGAAAATTCATTCCCCCATCCGATGAAGATATAAATTAACTGGGTTTGTGTCCCTCGCAGAGGTAGACCAGCGAGAGGCAGAGAAGATCAGCCTACGAGTCGGTGAGCAAATTTCCACGAAGCTCTGAGTCTTTGAGCTTGTATCGAACTCTGTTGAGTATACAAAGCGGAGAAAGTTGATCATAATACAAGATTGTGAAAAAGTAAAGAAGCTTAACGTAATATGCACTTGTGAATTAGTACCAAGGTTTGAAGAAAGCAAACATAACCACCAACTAAGATTGCCTTGCGTCAGACAATAGACAACGTGAATAAAGAAAAAGTCTAAAACTTACACAAGGAATTGATGGATTCTTAATTCGTCAACTAGACTCTGACAAAAATTTACAACCCACTGGATAGATGACTAGATGTATCATTTTTGAAAGACATTTTTCATATAAAATATTGTTATTTTTGCAATATTTTTCTTGGCCACGGTTTTTTTTCTCTTTTACTTGCCCGGTCTCATTCATTTAACGACCGGCGACTCCGACAAGTAATTGATCTGTTGTCTGAATCTAAAAAAAAAAAAAGAAAAAGCACAATGTGGGCAGATAGCGATTAGAACGTGTTATCCGAAGATATATCCGACCAGCAGAACGATCGGCTGATTGGAAGGGGAATCATCCCCATGTCTGGAGAAGACGGATGTACCGTCAAACTAATTTCCTAAAGAGGAGAAGGACTCTCTACAAAAAAGAGTGTCCTGAGTATTGCACTGAACTGCATCTAGTAGTGAGCCCGAATTATGTAGATATGGAGTGCATGGAACCCCCTTTCATTGTCTTCATCCTAAGTTCCACTTTGAGCAATAGTACTTGTTAGGATCCCGGTAATGTATCGAACAGACCTGTTTAGAATTATTCGTATTGTATAGGACCGAATGCGAAAACAAATATAGAAAAAAAAATAAAGAAAAAAACTAAGAAACAAAAAATCCAAATATTATCATACAATGAATGAAAACGATTTTAATACCTCTATGCATAAACTAATCCTAGACAGATTGACATGCCGTTAAATCTATCAATCAGTCTGATAAATCTATAGGATATTAAAAAAAAAGTCTTTATTTTAGCCAAGAAATATGAATATTCATTATTATTCCCTTTTATGATAATGCACTTAATTCTGTGGTGAATATACCTAGATATTATTATGCAGTAAAAATTTCAAATCGCCATTCATCTCCCAACATGTCAAGCTGTGGACATTGATCCAGCATTGTACATAAATGCTTACTGGCCATAGACCAAACTTTTTTTTCTTGTAAAATGATATTATAAAGGTATCATGCTTGCAACATGCAAAACTTAACCATTGGCCAAAATCTCATTTGCTAAATATTTTGACGAGTTCCTGCATATTTTCCTACCAGAAATGTCTTCTCTACCTTCACTCAACCAATCAAGATACATAGAGGATCGATACCGTAGTAGGTGTTTATCAAGTTAGATTTTCTAAGTCTTCATGTCGTTGCCGCTTCTCAGTGACTATCTTTCGTCCTTTGGGCTATTTACATACACTGTTTGCTAGAGCTTCACCAAATTACTGTAGATTGACCAATATTTTGAATGTTACCCGCAGCAGTCCCCCGACTAAAGACGCCGTGACTCTCGTATTTTTTCATGCATAAATTGTTGAACCTTGGAGAATTACAACTTGCAAGTTAAAAGTTTTAAGACTGTGAATTTAGTTTTCTTTGAAATTGTCATTAACTTTTTGTGGAGTAATTTCCCCACTTCCTAATTTTAAGGTTAAAGAGATAAGAAAACACGTCTAAATAAGATAAACAGAGTGATAATGGATTTCTTAAATTAATTTCCTGAGGTGTTTTAAAGTCGTATTTGATAACAATAAATGAATTGTACGCTTTTATGTGTTCTTTTGGCAGTGAGTAGTAATTTACTAAGCTTCTTACTTCAATGTAACACAAGTTTGTATGAATGGGCCACAAATGGAGACTCGAACACTCTTGTTATAGGTTGCTAGTCTAACTTGCAAACCATTACACCTCCCGAGATGCTCAGGAGTGGCAGTAAGTGTCATCCCTTTAAGAGAGTAATTTATTGACTTTTCTTTATAATAGAAAGACTTGCTTAATGATAGAGAGAATTAAATATCAAACTCCGACTCGAACAATTTGCGTTGTCTTCACGTAAATGCTCTTTTAAAAGGCATCAATAATTTTTTCCAAGAGTATGTATTTACCAAACACTTCCTTTCCAGGCAATGTGTGACTCAAAGTCAATTCTTTGGAGCAGAGATTTGAATTCAAGGTTTTGCATCTCCGAGAATGAATAGCTACCGTACCAAATATTAAAAGGCCAGAGTGCTCGTCTATTTACCCCATGTTGGTTAGAGAAGAAATGGATTCATTCTTTTGCCAAACATGAATATGAGAGTGAAACGCAATCATCCTTGTCCAAGATTATAGCTCTGGTTATTGAGTCAATTTACTCAGACGAAAACCGTTACGTTACGCCACTCTTATCAGTTAGAGTAAATAGTGAAATGGCTGGGGCCTTTATCAGTATACAGACAATTAATCTCGGATTTTTGCAAACAGTAAAGGCAAGTGATTATTCCTTTCAACTTGTACCATATAACTCAGTGCATCTTTTGACATGTTACTTGGAGATAAGGGCCGATTAAGTAACCTTCATTTCTCTGGTAGATAACATGAGGAGTAATTACTCAGAATGACACCCTGAAGATCTAATAGATTATGGAAAATATCTACTCATGTTTAAAATAGAAAAATTGATCGTCTTGATTTAATAATATTTGATTATTTGTTATTAATTTGATTTACACACATAAATGGATTTTTTTTACAACCAGTAAATATCCAGCGCACATTAATGAGTAGGGTTTTAAACAATTTGAAACAGATAAACATCGAAGTTTACTAAATTAAGAGAAAATAATTTTCTTGGGCAATATTTTAACTTGATATCAACTAAGCCTGGTTTACTATGATTCAAAGATTTGTTCATTTGATAATAATATCATTTTATTAGAACTGAAAATTAAAATAAAAACTTGTTAGAATTTCGAAAACATTGAGGTAAATTTGGTGTCGATTTTACAGGAAATAAATTCAATACACCAGAGAGTTTTTATCCTATCATCTTAACATTTTTCATCGTGTTATAATTTAGATAAAATTGACAATTTTATCGATTATCTTCTGATTGTACGAGGTCTGTCCAAAAATAAATCGGACCTTAAGATAGCCTTGGGTTTTTTGATGTTTGTTTTTAGTGTTATTGGATTTTTGGATCTATAATATATACAACTGTGTTCCAAAAGGTATAGACAGTAGAAAATTGTAGAAATCTCTCTAAAAATTCTAAAAAATGGTAGCGTTTGATAAGATTGCTTTTTTTTGATTGATTTGAAAATTTACAGAAAATGTGTAAATGAAATACCTTATTAGTAACAATGATTTCTGGAACACTTTTTGCAGGGCAGCCGGGGACATATTCTGATTAGTTAATTATGTTTCTTTTGTTGCTGTAAAAAATTGCTTTTTCCAGTTATCTTTCGAAGAAAGATGAAATTTTCTTTTGCAGGCATAAATTGTTACTTTCAGAAATATTTTACGGAGAAAATTTTAGAAAATTTTATGAATCATTTACGGAGAAATTCGCGTGTCTTCATACTTTTTTGAACAGTGGTGACCTTAAAAAATTGACAATAGTCGTTAGGGCAGCAACGTATCAAATTAACAACATTTTCTTTTTGATTGAGTTGACTTCCAAAGGAAAATTGGTTTTTCACGCGTCTTTTCCATGGTGCCGTTAAATCCTCTTCGAGACGCTAATTTATCGATGACAGCGAAATAAAGAAGGGTTCACGCCAATTCAAAATTCCTTTTTTCAGCATGAATTATTTTTCAACCAAGAGCTAAAAAAAAGAAACTAATTTAAGTCATTTACAGACTGTTAAATTGGGCTTTTTTGTCTTCATTTTGTTGAAAGTTTTAAGAAACTAAGAACAAAAATATTTTTCTCATTATTTTGGCTACACGTTTTTGCTTTCCAATTTCTTAAAAGTGAAGAGAGATTAACCTCCAGGTAAAATTTTTACGATTGAGAAAGCTTTTGTTAACTGTTGTGTAAACTTTTATACTCTTCCATCTCGTATAATTTATTAATAACATTTTATCTAAATTTTTTCAAGCGCAATTTTGAAAAATCCTTTTTAATTGGAGATATACGTGTAAGAGTGAAATGAATTGCATTTCTCATTTTTCTATGTAGGTTGGGCATTTATGGTTCTTTATATTGAATTCTGATTAGGCTAAGAACATTATTTATTCAGATATTTCTATTCTTACAACATCCTAATGAAGGGGTTGTTTAAACTGTTCGCAATATCACATTAAGGCCTTTTGGTGAAATGTAAGAAAACACTCGTCCACTAGACGCCATTCTGAACGGATTTAAATGCTAAATATTTTCTTCGTAGACTTATTATTTTCCATTGAATATAGACAATTTCGGGCAATAAAATGATAAAAGAAAACGCTTACTAAGACCTGTTGACTCTCGCTCAAAACTACTTTCACAATGCATTTCAGAACAACAGAGTGGGAGATTATAGCAAATGACTCACCTTTCAGTAAGGGAAATATATATTTAGAAATAAAGATTCTGTGGTACGTGTAAAATTTTAAAACGGCTTGAAAAACCATAGAGATTGTAAAATACTATAAGATACATTAAAAGTCTACAAGGGTAAGCCTTCGTTTCATTCGCGTCTAATCAGAGAAAGATACCGTGATATATAAGTGGAGATGTGGGAAAAACATGGGATAGTGATACTCGAAAAGTATATGGGGGGTGAGAAAATAGCCGAAAAAATGGCAGTAAACTCAAGATATAGTTACAAATAATATTGTTTTCTTCACATTCTAAGTCGGGATTGGTTGAATTAAGAACTGGTGTGTTAAGTAAACGTCACGTGAAAAATTCATTTTGTATACACAACGCAGGTGGGAATTTTGTGATGCGGAGTGTCTGGACTAGGGATAAATGTGACTCGTTATATGAGACAGTATTTGTTTGGTATCCCACTATAGCAAAGTACGGCTCAAGGTCTTTTTAAAATGGGAACCAGGCGCAAGGACATTACCAAGACACTCCGAATGGCTCCAAAAATTTCTTTGGCCCCATTATCATTCTCATTAAAAAAGAGTGCCTCAAGGACAGGCGATAAACCCAGCCCTGTCCAATCAGGTAAAATCATAGGAGGAAGGCCCCAAGAGAGCCAAACTCGGACCCCAAGAGAGACCTAGCGATAAAGATTTGTTCGACGTACCACCTAACACGGATTACACAGATTACAACCGTACGGCCTCACTCGTTATTTGAGGCGGTAATTTTTGGTATCCCACTATAACAAACTATTGTATAATGCCTTTTTAACGTGGGAACCAGGCGCAGGGCCTAGATACACCCAGTGCCTCAAAAATATCTTTGGGCACACCGGCATTCCCTAAAAAAAGGCGCTTCAGGCGCCATGCAATAAACCAGATCCTACCTTTTGGTCCAAATTGCGGATTGGTAAAGAACCATATACACTTATATCTAATGGTGGTCGTAATTATATCTTCTGGCTATCCATTCTTCAACAATATGGTTTTATGGTTGTCACGGCACCAAATGTGATACTACACTAGTTACAGTACCACATGTGATACTCTTCTGTCACGGTACCAATTGTTGTACTATGCTTGTAACGGTAACAAAACAATGATAGTAGTATCTTTTTATTACTATTGAAACATTATAAGATCAAAACTTATATCATTAGATGTTTTTAATAAATTCTGAAGTACTGAAACTAATCAACCAAAAAATAAAATTGGAACTCTTCTGTAGCCAAAGTTTACATTGCATAATATATATATATATATATATATATATATATATATATATATAATATATATATATAATATATATATATAATATATATATATATATATATATATATATATATATATATATATATATATATATATATATAAGAAGCATATTTATTCTTGGACTGCTCCCTTATTGGCATATATGTCATATCCTTCACATATTCATGATGTTAAGTTTTTACCTCTGAAAAGTAAAATACCACATAATGCCTTATCATATGCAGTCCAAGTGAGTTCAATCCTGAATAGGTTCCTATAGTTGTAACTTTGTGCCAAATATAAGCTCTGGTTCGTAAATACCTATAGGATTAGAAAAATATTTATAAGGAAGAGCGATATAATTTCTATGCCTCCCGACTTTAGGCATAAGAATTAGAATAGAGTTATTATGAAGTGGGAATCAAAAGATCTGATTTACGATTTGCACTTAAATACAGTACTGATGTAAATTTTAGTGACAGAATGATGTATTTCAAATAGGACAAGGTTAATACAAAATGCCAATTTAATTGCTTGATGTGATACATAACCTACGTTTTAAATTGCTTCCCCCCACACACATAAAAATTTTAAAAAAAAACAGGTGATTATAGACTTGTAGATTTAGAGATTAATAGCAATAAACTCCTTACAAAATGTTCTTGTGCAATGATATGTAATAAAATAAAAATAAAATGAAAAAGGGACGGGTGCTGAGTTTTGGAGGCCTATTATTGTAAAATGATCGAACGAAAGTAAACTTCATTTACAATGATTAATGACTTATTTAAATGAACAAAACTAAAAATTACCTTTCACATTAAATTTATATTAATGATTGGGGAAAATCTCTTTTGCTTGTATTGACGGTCAAACAGTATTTGTTGCAAAGCAAACAAACTTACTGAAAACCAGGAAAGGTTTAATGCATTCTCTTTCCCATCGATAAAAATAACCAAAAATCATTCGGGATCTATTTTGTTATTAAACAAGTAAATCAAGTAAAGTTGGCAAACGTTGTCGAGGGTAACCAGAAGGCTCCCTCTTCAATAGCTACTACAACGATGTGTAATGGGAGGGCGCTACTCCTTTCCCTGGATTGTTCTCCTTTGCCCTCGATACGTACCTTAAATTGCTGAGTGTTAAGCAAGGAGGTATCAAGTACCATTTTTAAAGTCTTTGGTATGACGCGAGTTATTTTTAGTAGAAAAATAATTATTTGAATTTAATTTAATATCAGTTTAGTTTAAAATGACATGTTTATAATAATCTTAAAAGAATAAAATTGAAGGCTTTTTACTTGAGGATGAAAATAACTAGAAAGTATTATTTTTTTTCTGATAAAAACAATCAGGACAAAACCAAAAACGTTTTATCGATAAAAGAATATTATATGTAACTCACTTTATTTCAAAATTATTTCTTTGCACAATGCTGAATATTTGTTCACTAGGTTGGAAAATTTGAAAAGAAGTTAAATAATGAATATAAAACTGGTGACCTAGAAAAGATAACTTAACTTTTGATTAATCTTGGCATTAACAAGCATGTTCTTCCGTGGTTATTGTTATTATCTACTCCTTGAGAGTTTTATTTTACATCAGCTTTAGCTGATGATTTTTCACTGACGTTTGAGTGACACAAAGTCTCCTCAAGTATCCAGGACTCTTCTCAGTATTCTGGCCGTTCTCAATAATGCTGTAATGTCTCCACTCACCCTCCAACTACCAAGTCCCCAAGTCCCTTTAATAATCCTCTAGTTATTGTTGCAAAGGGACCAAACAGGATTGTTATAATTGTCACCTTCATGTTCCATAGTTTTTTCAATTACCTAACAAGGACGCGAGGTACGTATCCTTCTTTTCTCTTTCTTTCAGTTTTATTCTGTGGTCAGCCGGGGCATTAAAGTGCACCATTTTGCAAATTCTATTTTTTTTCTTTTGTTGATTATTATAAAGTCTGGTCTTCTGGCCGGAATTAGGTGATCTGTTTGTATATCAAAGTCCCATAGGTGTTTACGTGAGTTATTTTCTACGACAGATGGTGGGTTGTGCATATAACATTTGTTCATATAGTCAAATTTAAATTTCTTACCCATCTCTCAGTGGATCATCTTGCCCGCCAGTGGTGTCTTGTCTTTTACTCCCTCTGTGCTAATTTGCTGCATTCGCTTATAAAATGGTTTCGTCTCTATAACTACATAACCTACATTTGCTGTTTTTTGGGCGTCTTATCTATTCTCGCTTTGATATAATTGGTTCTTATGGCGTTGATTTGTGCTGCTATTAGGAGATATTCTGTTTCTCTCTTAAAGTTTAATTTTCTTATCCACATCCAAGTTTTTTCGAGAGATATTTTGTTTATTAGTCGTTTAAAACAACCATAGAGTTGTTTTCTTCCGATTTTTGTTTCCTAGTTATTGTCATTCTGTTGGCCATCGTGTTGTCAGTATCGTTTTTGATGGCTGTAATCAGTCCTCTTTTGTGATTCGTAGTCCTTGAGTCGTTTTATCGATGCATCAACGCTGTCTTCAATGCTGACAAGTCATCTTCCACACCCTTTCTTGATACATATAATCTGTCTATGTCTCTGGGGTGTAATGCATTATGCATGGTCATTAGTTTCCTTGTTCTTTGGTGCATTTGCTTAAGTTCTTTTCTGGTCCACTTCAAAAAAGGTCCCAAATATCTAACGAGGAACACAGCCCAGGTATTTATTCCTTTGATAAGGTTTCTATTAGATATTTTTTCTCGATTAGCATTCTAGTTCTCCTGAAATATACTTCCTTAATTTTTCTTTCATCTCCACTTATCTGATGGTGTCAACCTCCAAGATGCCCAAGTATTTGTCGATTTCCTTTTCTCCGAGCGTTCCTATCTTATCTTGATTTGGTAGTTTCATTCTATCAGTTAGATTTCGTTTGGCACTTTTCTTTATTAGCATGGTACATTTTTCTATTGCAAATTCCATTCCTATTTCCTGACTGTATATTCTAACTTAGCGTATTAGAGTTTCCAGATCTTTTTCGTTTTTTGAAAATAGTTTCATGTCATCCATATACATTAGGTGACTGATCATTTCCTGCGATTTACTAAGTTTGTATCCGGCTGTGCATTTTCTGAGTATGTGGTTAAGTGGCATCATGGCAATTATTTTTTTGATAGTGAGTATACATACATCTCCACGAAAAATACTTTTTTGGACCTCTGCTTCAGCTAAGCTTCTTCCTCTTGCTGTCAATTTTCATAATTTTCTCGATAAAGTTTATGGCTACATCTGATATTTTGTACATTTTATCATCCAGTTTTGCAGTAGCATATAGTATGCCTTTTTGGAGTCAATCCAGCCAATGGCTAGATTTTTTCGTCTGTTCTTGTTCTCGTTTAGCGTGTGTTGATCCATGTTAAGTAATTCTGCTCTGCCTCTGGATCCTTTGCAGCGTCATTTCTGTTCCTTAGGCAAAAATCCGCGGCTTGTTAGCGAGTAGTAGACCTCTTTCCTTATTTGCGCATCATTTGAGAGCAGGCTATGGGTCTGTAGTTGTTTGAGACGGTTTCTTTGCTTCGCTTCTTTTGGATAAATGTGATCTTTTCAGGTACGTGTGCTCCTTGTAGGCATCTATTCATTTCTAGTGCTAGTCTGCTGTGAACGGAGGCGAATTTTTTCAACCAGAAACCATCTATTCTATCATGGCCTGGCATTTTTTACTTTGATATTTTTTAGTGTCGTTTAAAGTAAATCTATGAGTATTTCCAATTTTGGGCCTTCTTTGAGCTCATCTAATTCTTTCATCGTATTGTTTATCCATTCAGCCTTTTCGTAGTTTTTTTGATGCCTTTTTTTAGTACAAAATCGTTCGGTTTCTTTTGCCTCCGGTTGTTGGTATGGTTTAGCATCATCTCCTCCAAGTTGTTGGTCGAGTTGTCTTTCATTATTTTAGAATCTCCTGTTTTGTCTATTCTTTTAACCTTTATGAGATATCTCTTTTATTTTCGTTTTTTCGCCAGGACTTTCTGGTTTATCTCCTCAAGTTGCATTGTTATTTTCTCCTGTGTTGCCTTTTCTTTTTTTCCCCACATATTCCAGTGTCTTTCTTTTGTTTTTAATATTGGCCTGTTTTCGTACATTTTTATCTGTATTTCCAGTCGAATTTCCCATCCTGGTTTTGATTTTTTCTTCGTGCTTTATGAGGGGAACCCAATTTTCTCACAAACCTATTTCTCTCCTGCATAGATTAATTCATTTAATTCGGTTATATCATTCATTGATACATAAGGTAATACTTGATTTATTTCATTCATTTCCGTCTTAACTCTTCTCCATTCTATGTTTGGTTGTGATAGTAAGGTAGTCTTTTCCCCATTCATAATTCTCTTTAAATTTTCTAGATTTACCTTTTGTTCTCGTGTTAATGTTTGCTCTGGGTTGTTTGGTTGTGTGGAGTTTCTATTTTCCGAATTTGGTGGTTCCTTTCTGTTAGACTGTTTTTCTTTGTTAATACTTGATGCATCTGGTACTGGTTTCCAATCTTGCTCATTATTTATTTTCTGGTGTATTTTGTAGTGTGTCAAGGTCATTTTATTATTATTATTATTATTATTATTATTATTTACTCCTTTAGAGTTTTTCTCATCAGTGTTAGCTGATGGTTTTTCACTGGAGTTTGAGTGACAGCAAGTCTCCTCAAGTCTCCACGACTCGTCTCAGGTTTCTGGCCGTTCTCAGCAGTGCTGTCATTTGGATAGTCTCTACCCGTCCGCCAACTTCTAACTCTTCCAGGCATTTTAATAATCCTTTAGTTTTTGTGCCAAAAACACCAATCACAATTGGTACAATCGTCACTTTCCTGTTCAACAGGTTCTTCAATTCTCTAGCAAAGTCAAGGTACTTATCCTTCTTTTCACATACCTTCAGATTCATTCTGTGGTCTGTCGGGACAGCAAAGACGACAAATTTGCAAATTCTCTCCTTTTTGCTGATTATTATTAGATCTGGTGTTCTGGCCAGGATTAGCAGATCCGTTTGTATGTTAAAGTCCGATAGGAGTTTATGTGTGTCATTTTCGAGGACAGGTGCTGAGTTGCGCATATACCATTTGTTAGTATGGTCAAATTTAAATTTCTTGCACATTTACCACTGGATCATCTTGCCCACCCAGTCATGTCTCGCCTTATACTCCTTCTGTGCTAATTTACTGAGTTCGCTTATCATGTGATTGATCATTTCGTCTCAGTCACTGCATAGCCTACATTTCCTATTTTGTTGCATCTTATCAATTCTCGCTTTGATATGTTTTTTTTTTTTTTTTTTTTTTTTTTTTTTTTTTTGGCGTTGTCCTGTGCTGCTATTAGGAGAGATTCAGTTTCTCTCTTAAGGTTTCCTTTTCTTAGCCTGGTCCAGGTTTTCTGGAGTGAAATGTTGTTTATTAGTCGTTTAAAGCGGTCATAGAGTAGTTTTCTTTCCCATTTTTGTTTCCTAGTTGTGGTCATTCTATCGTCTATCGTGTTGTCCGTATCGTTTCTGATGGCTGTAATCAGTCCTTGTTCGTGTTTTTCTATGTAGTCTTCGAGCCGTTGTATTGGTGCGTCTACGCTGTCGTCGATGCTGGCAAGTCCTCTTCATCCCTCTTTTCTAGATACATATAGTCTGTCAACGTCGTCTCTGGGATGTAATGCCTTATGCATAGTCATTAGTTTTCTAGTTCTTCGATCCATTTTTTAAAGTTCACTTGAGAAAAGGGTTTCGAATATCTAACGAGGGGCACAGCCCAAGTATTTATTCCTTCGATGAGGTTTATGCTGGAGAGTTTTGTCTGGAGTAGTTTTCTAGTTCCCTGAGATATTCTTTTCGAATCTTGTATTTCATTTCCAAGTATTTGTAGATTTCTTTTCGCTGAGTGTTCTAATTTTCTCGTGATTTGTTGTTCTATTCCGTCATATATCCTTTGCCACTTTTCATGACGAGCATGGCACTTTTTTTTATGCCAAATTCCATTCCTATGTCCTGACTGTTTATTCTAACGGTGTGTACGAGAATTTCCAGTTCTTTTCCATTTTTTTGCAAATATTTTAATGTCATTCATGTACATTAGGGGATTAATCTTCTCTTGCGATCCGCTGAGTTTGTATCCGGCTGTTCATTTTCTGAGCATGTGGTTAAGTGGCATCATGGCTATTATGAATAGTAAGGGTAACAGTGCATCTCCTTAGAAAACCCGTCTTTGGATCTTTGTTTCAGCTAAGCTTCTTCTTCCTGCTGTCAGCTCCACTTTCCAGGTTTGCATGTTCTTTTCGATCAAGTTTATGTCTTCGTGTGATATTTTGTACATTTTGAGACAGTGCCTTATCTAGCTTTGTGGAACCATATCATATTCTTTTTTGTTGTCAATCCAGGCGATAGCTAGATTTTTCCATTTTGTCTTGCTCTCATTTAGGATGTGTTGATCTGTGTAAAGTAATTCTGCTGTGCCCCTGGATCCTTTCCAGCATCCTTTCTGTTCGTCAGGGAACAATCCGCGGCTTGTTAGCGAGTAGTAAATCTTTCCATTTATTTCTGCTGTTAGAATTTTCCGCATAATTGGTTGGCAGGTTATCGGTCTGTAATTGTTTGGAGCTGTTACTTTATTTTGTCCTTTTGGATTAATGTATTTTTTCCTTTAATAATCCAATCAGGTACTCATGCGCCTTGTAGGCATCTGTTCATTTCTAGTGTTAGTCTGCCGTGAATGGAGTTGAATTTCTTGAACCAGAAGCCATGTATTCCATCTTGACCAGGCATTTTCGAGTTTGATATTCTTTTTAGTGTTGTTTTGAGTAAGTCGATGTGTATTTGCGCTTTGGGGCCTTCTTCAAGTCCCTCTAGTTCTCTTGCAATATTGTTTATCCATTCAGCATTTTCGTTTTTTTTTAGCCATATTTTCGTCCAAATCGTTCGGTTTCTTTGGTATCTGGTTGTTGATATGTTTTCGTGTCATTCCCTTCCATTTGTTGATAGAATTTTCTTTCGTTGTTTTGGAAAGTCATGTTTTTTCTGTATTGTTTTACCCTTTATCGATATCTCTTTAATATTCCTTCTTTCACCAGCACTTTCTGGTTTATTTCCACAAGTTGTACTGTTATTTTTTCTTGTGTTGCCTGTTCCTTTTTCCCAACTTATTTAAGATCTTCTCTTTTTTATCATTCTGTCTTGTTTTCGTAGTTTTGTTATTTGTATTTCCAGTTGAATATCCCACCCCGGTTTTGACTGTTTCTTCGTGTTTCTTGAGGGGATCCCAATTTTCTCACAAACTAATTTTGCACCTGCATTACTTCCTTTAACTCGGCTATTTTATTCGTTGGCATGTAAAGTAGTAGGTGATTTATTTTATTCGTTTCTATCTTGTTTTTTCCATTCTAGATTTCTTAATGATGGGAGAGTTGTCTTTTCAGTACTCATGATTCTCGTTACATTTTCTAGATTTGTCTTTTGTTCTTGTGATAGTGTTTCTTCATGGTTGCTTGGTAGTGTATCGTTTGGAAGTGTGGTGTTTTCATTTTCCAAAGTTGCCAGTTCTTTTTCGTTGGATTGTTTTTGTTTGTCACCACTTGATGTGTCTAATACTGTATTATAGTTTTGTTTCTGTGTTTTTGATGGTTTCTAGTATTTCAAGGTCAGAAAACCAACCCTTCTTAATTTTTGTTCTAACTTGATCAGCAAGCTTTTAGCTAGATGTCTGAAATTTTGCACATTCTTGCCAGATCTCTATCATTCTTTTCCTTTATCCTCTTTGTGAAGGGTTGCTCCCAAAATAGCTTTGTAGTGCATGTTGGTATCTTCCCAAGCCCATGTTTTGCGTTTAGGTCTCTGATCGTTGTGGTATTTTACATCGTCGTTTATGTACCTGAAAAAAGAGCTGCCAACATTCGTAGGATGACGACCGGTTCTCACATGTTGGCTATCAGAAGAGCACCTGCCGATCATGACACCCAGGCCTGTTTTTAGGGTACCACGTTGTGTAATATTGTGATTGGACATTTTAATCGAGGGTGGTATATTTTGTGGCTATACAAGACCCAGGAGTTGTTTATGATCTGCGCGCCTGACACAGATGTGACTAAGAACAGCTATGGTGGCTGTATATAAACAGCGGGTCACAAAAAACAACAACAACAAAAATAAACAACAAACGAACTAAGTTTTTTAGTAAAAATCCGTTATTCTTTTTTGCTTTTGGGCCTAAGGCCCTGAACTAGTTTCTAGTTTTCCTATTTCGCCTTCATATTTTATGTCAATGATCCTATGTTTTGATAATTCTTTAAGGGGCTGATTACTTTTATAGATAGAAATTTCTGATGACTGCAGTGAAATTAGGGCAGAACGGTAAGAATTACTGATTTTTGCGCGTTAAATTTAAATGAATTTACATATTTCATCATTGTTTAGCAGGGAAAGGAAAAGCTGATTAGAAAAGATTTTTATTTAAAAAAAATAAAATACAGATAATACACCACAACATTTTACAAATATTCAAGCAAATTCAATACTGTCATTTTTCTTTTTTTAAAAATAAGAAAGTTTTGCTACTCTCTGGTATGGGATGTGTAGAATTATCTAGATTCGCGGCTTTTTTTTTTCTTTCGAATTCTGATACCTAACTGCTTAGTAAAAGACTCCTTTTTTATAGCTTTTCAAGAAAGTTCTATTCAAAAGTTAGTGAGGAAGTCGTGCCTGTAAACATTCCTTGTTCCGCTTTATTCATTTGTGTAGAAGGTCTGTCATTCATTTGAGGAATTACTGATTTTTGATTTTTATTATTATTATTGTTATTTGACTGTAGAAGAGTAGTATCTGTTCAATTGGAATCTTTATTTTCTGCTACTATAATTTTTAAAAAGTCAGAGTGGAAAGTGGTCGTGAGTCGAGCGAGGCATAATACATAAGCGAAAGACAGATCGGACATGGTCAAGTGAATATAAGTCAAAGCGAGCATTAGAAAAATGCCCCTCCTATCGACAGTGCCGCACTTTCATGCATTGATTCAAAACTGACAACCCTGAAAAGGTTACTGAACTTATGACATTGTGGGGATCCCAATTTCCCGTTCCTTCGTCGTTATTTTGACTATTATCATTTAACTCCCTGGCAGTTTCTCATATCAGCGTTAGCCTTTGGTCTTTCGATGGGCTTTCTCCAGGACTCTTCTAAGTATTCTGACCAATCTCAACAATTCTGTAGTTTGGATTGTCTCTACTTGACTTCTTATTTCCAAGTCCTCGAATCTTTTTACCAAATATTTGGTGACTCGCTTAATATGTGATTGAGCGTTTCATTTCTGTCACCGCATAACCTACACCAGCTGTTTTTTTTAGTCTTATTAATTCTTGCTTTGATATGGTTAGTTCTTATGACGTTGTTTTGCGCTACTATTAGGGAAGATTAAGTTTCTTAATGTTTTTCTTTCTTAGCTACGTCTAGGTTTTTTCGTGAGACATATTGCTTGTTAGTCGCTTAAAATGTTGCTAGAGTTGTTTTTCTTTCCACTTTTGTTTTCTACTTATTTCAGTTCCGTTGTTACTCCTGTCTTCGGCATTGTTTCTGGTGGCAGTGATCAGTCTTTGTATGCGCTTTTCTAGGTAGTCTTGGAATCGTTGTATCGATGTGTCAACGCAGTCCTCAATGCTAGCGAGTTCCTTTCCTCCGTCTATTCTTGACACATAATTATTATTATCTGTTTATCTAAGTGTAGTGTCTGTTAAATTGGAATTTTTATTTTCTGTTAAAGTAATTGAAAAAATGGGAGTGGAAAGACATTGATAGTCGAGCGGTCATAATATATAAACGAAACACAAATTTACTTGACTAAGTGCGATCTAAGGGAAAGAGAGCTTTAGAGAATATGGCCCGGCGCCGATGTGTTTCTGTTTCGATCCTAATCTTAATATCACTGTTCTTTAAATTAGTGGTTGGCTTTTTACTAATTAAAAGATGAGCACACATTATCATGAATCCTAAACGAAAGCATATCGCCAATTATGAAATAAGTATATCCTATAGAACCCCGGTACCAACGACAAGAAGTATATTGTAGGGTCAGAAAGGATCACTAAACAGCTTGATTTTAACAAAATTAAGACTTAAGGAATGAACAGCGGGAAGAGATTAGTAGGGCTGGAAGAGAGGAGAAAAAATGAAAGAAAAGAAAGAGAGGGATGAAACAGTTTTCTTTTTTCTTATTTTTAACCCACAAGATAAATATCTGAAGCCATGAGAAGCAGCATGGTGTATGTGAAGCACGGTGGATGAACCCAACTCCAAATCAACCGCATACTTAACCTGTTCCTGGTGAAATAAATCCTGAGCACAGCGACCACTATCAAATAATTCAGTCAGGAAACTACTACCACTCATCTGTAAGGGTGGTCTATTGAAGATGTAAAAATACTGTCACCGAAAGATTACCATGACTCTCACTGAAACTTCATGTCCGAACATCATCGCCATTCGCGTGGTTGAAAAGAGGGTGCATTTTGCTGACGTTGGAACTTTGGTTCCAGTGTCCGAAAAATCAACTACAGAACTCAAACTAAAACATAAACTTGCAATAAAAATGCATTATATATAGCGACATTAAACATTAAAACATCAAAAAGAAGCGAGAAACTAGTGAAGCTGAAATCATCTGCGGTAGAGGACAACATAGACATAGTATGCATGCAACAACAGAGATAAAATCAAAGCTAAATAGAAATAAATTACCACGATTCTGGTAATGGATAGACGTGGAGATATTCAGTCAAACCCGTTATAAGGAACACATTTTCGTAGCGTACTATCTGCTATTTGAATGAAGAAAATCGGTAAGGAGAACTAGTCTTTAATTTAAAATACATAATAATTTTGTTTTGTCCCTTAAACCTGTAATATTTGATAAATGTCTGTAATTTAAATGAATATGTTTTTTCAGCTATACTATTTCAAAAGCATTGGTTGCATTCAAACTTTTAATTTTTTTGTTTCTTCTGTAAGAAATTCTATATTGTTTGCTGGTGGCTCCTTCAGGTAGACGAAAAATTATGTATTTAAGGGATGTTTTGAAAACGCAAATAATGGGGAAACAATTATCGTCCACAACGAGTACGGCAAAATATGCAAGAAATATAATGCTTATACTGAAGTGGGCCAGATTCAATAGAAACGAGATTTCATAAAATTACAGCAATAAATACAAAAAATTAAATGTCGATACAGGAATAACTGCAAATAGCTCAGGGACTTATTGTTGGTGGTAGACTATGAAAATAGTTTATCTGAGGATTTCAAATAAGTTAAAACTTAGGCATTTTTTGATTCTATTTGCTACCCGCTGTTAAAAAATTCTTATCATAAGTGTTCTCGGTCACATCAGTGTCAGGCACACAGATAATAAACAACTCCAAAGTACTGAATAGCCACAATATACTAACCATGAAAAATGACAAATGGAAATATGATTAAACATGTGGCACAGACAACAGGTTTGAGTGCCGTGATCAGCAGGTGTTCCCTTTATATCCACCATTGGGAACTGACGGCATCCTGTGAATGTTGGCAGTTCTTCTCTCAGGTATACAAACAATTCTTCTTTCAGGTACAAAAACGATGAACAAATTAATCGCCTAAACAAGAGTCTACGGCGAAAAAAACGGATAATGAAAGATAACAAACTAGCATTACGTCCTGTGAGGAAACAAAAAAATTCTAACATGAAGCTACTGAACGGAGCTTGTGACTGGAAAGTGTCAGTAGATCTCAAGACATCTCTACAATTTCCAGTTCACATTATTCAAACAGAAAAGCGGCCGGACATTGTAGCAAGGTCCGATTCAAAGAAGAGTGTCCTCCTCATAGAATTGACTGTCCCTGGGGAAGAAAACCGGGAGGAAGCACACGAGCGGAAGAAAAACCGCTACGAGACACTGCGTGCCGACTGCGTGAAAAAGGGTTGGACATGCTATGTGATTCCTATTGAGGTTGGTTGTCGTGGTTTTATAGGACACTCAGTCATTTCCTTTCTTTCAAAAATAGGAATCACTGGCCGCAGTTTGAAAGTTGCCTCGAATCGTTTTCAGACCACAGCGCGATATGCATCAAGTTGGATTTGGTCGAAAGCGAGAAAGTTTTCAGCATGAAGGTAATACCGGCGGAACCACCTTTCCCGTGTGATTACGTAAGAAACAGTTACTGTAAACGCGTAATAACATCAATCGCCGAAAGTAAACGCGTTTTTTAAATCACAAACTGCAATCAGAAAATGAAGATTAACGTCCAATGTACGCTCTGCATTTAATTGATCAAATGGATATATATATATATACGCTCCCCCATGGGGGTTGAGCACTCTGGCGAAGGAATTGTCGGCCGCCCCTAGCGTAATGCAAAGCTCTTCGTAAGAATTGAGCACTCTGGTAGCCGATAGGGTATTAAAAAATGTAAACAAAGGCTGCTGCTGCTGCTGTTGCTAAAAATAAAATACCTTAAAATTCCCTTAGTCCGCTTGTAGCCGTGTGGTCTGAAACCTTAGTCTATCGTAAAGTTGGACGGGTTTCGATTCCGGCTTCGAGCGCCCTGCGGGTCTAGCCACACTGAAGAGTTCTGATAGAACGAAACAGTCTGTCTGTGGATGACAATATATATATATATATAGTTCTCTTAATACCCTGTCCGGTGGCAAAAGCTGCTTGGTAGCGCCAGGGGTGGCAGTACCGCATTGAGCTACCGAAACTGTGATATCACCCCTGGATGGCGGCTGATGAGGACATGGTATCGAACGTGCTTTCACACGTTGTATGATGAACATTTTTAAAAAAAATCTGTCATTATAAGAGCAACTCTACAAAAAGAGGGTATAGAAAAAATGATAGAAATTTGGACAGAATTCTCTAGATTTAACAAACCGAAAGCTCGTTCTGATGATAACAAAGAATGGCTGGTTTTCTGACCTTGAAATACTGGAAATCCACCAACAAATACATAGGCAAACATATCAACAGTAACCGAGACATTAAATACAAGAAAACCAGAAATCCCTAACCAAAACCAACCGCGAGATGATAATGACCAATACACCCCAATACAAAGACGCAAGAAAAAATTGAATGGAGAAATATTGAAAAGAATTATGTCTGAAAAGAAAACCACATGGCCTTCTCCCAGGAACCAAGACTGGAGGACAGTCAAGTTCGAAACCGAGAAGTTAAAGGACATAGTGACAAATATCCTAACAAACAAACTCACTGAATTCAACGATTTAATATATGCAGGAGCAAAATTAGTCTGAGAAAAAAAATCGAGGTTTCCTTGAAGATCACATAAAGAAACTCAAAATCTGGATGGGAAGTCAGATTAGAATCTCAGATAAGAAGACTACGAGAACAAGCAAAAATACTAAAAAAGGACATGGAAATATATTCAGACGAATCGGAAAAAGCACGACAACTACAACGAAAAAAAAACTCGATCAAAAAGTACAGGCGAAAGAAGGAAAACTAAAAAGGTACCGAGACAGGACCAAACAATGCGGACAAAACAGAACTTTGCAAAACAGCGAAAGTAAATTTTCCCAACAAGTAGGTGGAGAATGAGCGAAGACATAACAGCAACCGGATACAAATGTGGCAAAAATATTTTCGAGCAAAATATGTGAAGAGAAAGATCGTAATAAAAATGCAGAATGGATAAACAACATGGAAGCAGAGTGTCGAATACTCGAAAATAACCTAACATGGAAATACACCTCGACGCACTCTTGAAAAATATCAAACTGCAAAACGCCTGGTCAAGATGTCGCACAAGGATTTTGGTTAAAAAGATTCAACTCTATCCACGACAAACTAGCAACCGAAATGAATAAATGCATACAGAAACCTGAAATACCGAAATGGATAACCAAAGGAAAGACCACCCAGATCTATAAAGACCCCGTCAAAAGATACCCCCAAAAGCTGTAGACCCCTAACGTGCCAACCGATGATGTAGAAAATACTAACGGCACAAATCAAGGGGAACAACTGCTCATTGATAATCTGGGTGCTCTTCTCCGAGGAACAGAAAAAAATGCCAAGAGGCGACCAGAGTCATAGGAGAACTACTATATATAGATCAACACATCCTCAATGAGAGGAAAACGAAGCGGAAAAACCTAGCTATCGACTGGGCTGATTACAAAAAGGTCTACGATATGTTCCTCGAAAGTTGGATATTACACTATCTCAAAATGTATAAAATACCCGATGAACTCATACAGTTTATCGAGAAGACCACGGATACAGGGAGAGAGGAATTGATAGCAGGGGGAAAAGCTTACCAGAGGTAAATGTCTAGAAAGGCATATTCCAGGGTGGTGCACAATCACCATTACTATCTGTAATAGCGATGATACCACTCAATCACATGCTCAGGAAACGCACGGCCGGTCACAAACTCAGTAAATTGCAAGAAAAGATGAACCCCTTAATGTACATGGACAACATCAAACTGTTTTCCTAAACAAAAGAGATTTGGAAACCTTAAAATAGTGAGAATATACAGTCAAGCTATAGGGATGGAGTTTAGCATAGAAAAATGCACCATGTTAGTAATGAAAAGCGGGAAACGACATATAACAGAACAGATCGAACTAACAAATCAAGAAAGAATCAGAACGCTTGGAGAAAAGGTAACAAATACTTGAGATTATTGGAAGCTGACACCTTCAAACAAGTGGAGATGAAAGACAAAGTAAAAAATGAGAATCTCAGAAGAACGAGAAGGCTACTAAGGACAAAATTATATAGCTGCTACCTTATCAAAAGGATTTTTGAACTGGACCAAAGAAGAAATTTAAAAAAAATGGATCCAGAGAACATGAAAAGTAATGACCATGCATAAGGTTTTGCCAACTAGAGATGACGTTAACAGACTATATGTGTCAAGAAAAGAGGTAGGAAGAAGACTTGCTGACATTGAGGACAGCGTTGACGCATCGATACAACGATTCGAAGACTACATAGAAAAATGCATAGGAAGACTGATCACTGCCACCAGAAACAATACTAACGACGAGAGGATCAGCAGAACGAAAATAACCAGAAAACAAAAAAAAGGAAAGAAAAACAACTCCATGAACATTTTAAGCGACATCTCTCGCAAGAAAACATCGACATGGCAAAAAATGAAAACTTTAAGAAAGAAAATGAATCTTCTCTAATAGCAGCACAAAACAACGCCATAAAGACCAACTACCTCCAAGCAAGAATAGATAAGACTCCCTCCAAAAAAACAGCAGATGTAGGTTATGTGGTGGTAGAGATGAAGCTATCAATCACATATAAAGTAAATGCAGCAAACTATGCTAGTCGAGTCGAGCCAGACATAATACATACGCGAAATACATATAAAGAGTAAAAGACAAGACACGAATGGATTGGCAAGGTGATCAACTGGGACCTGTGCAAGAAATTTAGATTTGACCATACAAACAAATGGTATATGCACAACCCAGAATCTTTTCTGAAGAATGAGAAACACAAACTCCTCTGGGATTATGAAATACAAACGGATTGCCGAATCTTAACCAGACGATCAGACCTAAAAATAATCAACAAAAAAGAGAACTTGCTGAATTGTGGACATTGCAGTCCCGGCTGATTACAAAGTAAAATTGAAAGAAAACCAAAAAAACATAAGTAGTTGGACCTTGCTAGACAGTTGAAAAAACTGTGGAACATGAAAGTGATGGTTATACCAATTGTAATTGGTGGTGTTGCCCCCAACGGATTGCTAAAAGGACTAGAGGACTTGAAAATAAGAGAAGGAGTGGAACCAATTCAAACTACAGCATTACTGAGATCGGCCAAAAACTGAGAAGAGTCCAAGAGACTTGATAGGATTTGTTTTCATTATAACTTCAAAGAAAAACTATCAACTAACGCTGACGTGAGAAACTCTCAAGAAGTACAAATAATAATAATTGTCTCTAAATATATATGATATGTGCCAAAGTCGTTCAGTTTATCGACAAAACCATGAGAAAACTATGGAGTAGAAATGACAATAAGATGAAAAACATAGCTGAGGTGAAAATCCAGAGAAGGATCATGCAGGGACATATGCTACCACCATTAACGCTTGTAATAGCGATGATACCACTCAATCTTTTACAAAGGAAATGCACAGAAGGACACAAAATTACGAAATCGCAAGAAAAAATTCAACCACCTCATGTATATGAACGACATTAAAATGTTTGTTAAAAATGAAAATTATTTGGAAAACCTCAGCGATAATTTAGAGTGAGGATATAGGAATATGGAATATATGGCATAGAAAAATGTGCCATGATAATAATGAAAAGCGGAAAATGACGGAAGGAATAGAACTATGAAATCAAGAAAAAGAAACTTACACGAAATGAAGAAAAAAAAACTAAAAAATACTTGTGAATATTGGAAGTGGACACCATAAAACATGTAGAGATGAAAGAATAAATTTTTAAAAAACCCAGAACAACGAGAAAACTACACGAAACCAAACTATATCGCAAAAATCTCATCAAACGGATAAATACCTGGTCTGTGCCTTTGTAAGATACTCGGGGCCATTCTAAAAGGGGACGAGGTATGAATTTCTATAAATGGACCAGAAAACAAGAAACTTAATGATAATGCGTAATGCCTTACATTCCAGTGATGATATAGACGGACGATATGTGTCAAGATAAGAAGTTGTAAGAGTATCACTAGCATTGAAGATAGCGTCGATACATCCGTACAACGACTCGAAGACTACATAAAATACAAGAGCAAAGAAGAACTGATTACAACAACAAGAAAAAAACACAACACAAAGATCAACAAATAAATAAATAGAAAGCTCAAATGTGAAGAAAAACGATGGTTGGGATATTTCAAGCGATAAACGAGTGAAATCTCACACATGGACTCCATGGGTTGTCCTGATGTTTTTTTCATTTTTGTAGGTATTTTTCCGTTGTGATAGGATCCGGTATATCATGCATCCAAGTCATTTCATATGTGGACCAACTAGAACGTCAAGCACTATCCGTTTGCCCAACATGTATATTACAAGATATATAGAGGATATATTTATGTTGAAATTTTCTAGCAAAGAAGCAACCACCATATATGAGAAATTCCAAAACATAAATAGACATATTTAGTTTAAGATAGAACATCCAGATAACACTAGGCCCCTATCACTCCTAGATTTTAAAATGCAAATATCACCAACTGGTAAAATTTACTCTTGTTTCAATCGAAAACCCACCATTAAAAACCTCTTTATGCCTTTCAAATCAGCATTTCCACTCAGTGCCAAAACAAATTAAATTAGAAATTAAACTAAACGAATTCTCTATAGATGCAGTGAAAAGATAGACAAAATTACACACGGCACATTTTATAAACACTCTAAGAAATAATGACTATCCAACATCAATCACACGACATATAAATAACAAGAAATTTCAGAAACTACATAGACCCTCTAAAAACTGTTTCCTGAAACGACTACATTTCAGTGAAATTATCACCAAAGAAATACGTAGGGATATTTACAAGGAAGGGCTAGATATACAACTGGACCACTCTGAACCCTCACTACGCCAATACCTAATGAAGAAAAATAACAATACTATCACAACATGCACTCTAGCCCACTGCCCAATAAGAGATACAAATATATGCCAAAAATGTATACTATTTATTGTTTGATTTGCTTAAAATGCCATCATTTTTATATAGGAAGTACAATAGACACCTCCACATCAGAATTAAAGAATACCTCAACACACATGCATCCTCATTCCATAAACATTTAATTACACGCAAAATTAATCATTATAATTGTTTCATTAAAATAGAAGCAAAAGTACATAATGTTAGTAATCTCAGAAATAAGGAAGTTTTATTGGGGTTCAATCCCCGGTCGAGTCATACCAAAGACTCAAAAAATGGTACTTTTTGCTGCCTTGCTTAGCACTCAGCACTATAAGGCAAGGATCAAGAGGAAAGTGGAGCAATCCAGGGAATGGAGTAGCGCCTCCGCCTACACTTCTGTGAAGTAGCTATTGAAATGGGAGCCCTCGGGTCACCCTCGACTACAGTCGCCAACAACTTATTAATAGCTAAGTTACACCCTCAGATTAACAGTAGGTTAGAATTAAATACTGAATATATCATTAATTAACATGCACATTTTAAATACTTATCTAAATTTAAAAAACATATTAGAATTAAAAAAATTAGAAAATTAAATTTATTAGGACAACTGAAGTCACATCTATTTTTCTGGGCGTTTAAACAACCCAGGTGGCACCATGAATCCATAACCCAACATGACGTTCTAACACCCAACGTGACACCCACGTTTAGAACGTTCAAAAAATTGAACCTCCAACATCGTGTTTATTAATAAAAAATATATGTCTGACAATGAAGTTTTACATTGAAATTAATTAGACTTTGCACAGTCGGATACAAACTTAGCAGATCGCAAGAAAAGATTAATCATCTAATGTACATGGATGACATTAAACTATTTGCAAAAAAATGGAAAAGAACTGGAAACCCTCATACACACGATTAGAGTATACAGTCATGACATAGGAATGGAATTTGACATTGAAAAATGTGCCATGCTCGTCAGGAAAAGTGGCAAACGGCATATGACTGACGGAATGGAACTACCAAATCACGACAAAATTAGAACGTTCGGAAAAAATGAAACTTATAAATGTAATATTTTTACCTTCGACCCGGCCCAAAAATGCTATTCCAAGGTGATGCACCGGAAGGAAGTGACACATTCCAATGGCCAGTAATCGAAAGAGATCGGGTGGGCGGATTAAGGCTGATAATATGGGAGAGTGACCTCTGAACTGCAAGACAGTTATTTCCGCTTAATGACGATTAAACATTCGATTTCAAAGATCGAGTGGGCGTCGAACGATTATATAACTCAGCTGAGTTCGACGAGCCAGTGAAGTTGGCAGTTGCAGTTGAGTTGAAGATCGGATGGAGTTATAGACGAGATGTAGGTAAAGCAACGCCAGGCCGAAGGGGCTTGGGGCCCTGATGAGTTGGGGTCCAGAGAAGATGCTGATAAGATGCAATAAAGAAAGCCAGCACCCAGCAGAGTGGACCCCAGCATCAGGAGAATAAGAAAGACACAACGTTGACGGTCATAACAATGGGGTCAAAATATTACAGTTTCTGTTCGGTCTCCAGTTCCCTCTCATACGAAACCTTGAGTAACCTTTTTGTACCCTTACAAATAAAGTGAGAAGTAAATATATTTATAAAAAAGTCTTCCTCTGTCTTTATCATTGCGTCGGTTTATTTATTGTGTCGTTATGATGCTGTAGATGAGCATATAACACAAATACTTGGGCATCTTGTAGGCTGACACCATCAAACAAGTGGAAATGAAAGACAAAATTCAAAATGAATATCTCAGGAGAACGTGAAAACTACTTGAGACAAAACTATCTTGCAGAAACCTCATCGAAGGAATAAATACTTGGGCTGCGCCCCTCGATAGATATTCGGGACACTTTCTCAAGTGTACTAGACATGAAATTAGACAAATGGATCAAAGAACAAAAAAACTGATGACTATGCACAAGGCATTACATCCCAGAGAGGACGTTGACAGACTATACATATCTAGAAAAGAGGGAGGGAGAGGAATTGCCAGCATCGAAGACAGCGTTGACGCATCGATACAAAGGCTCGAAGACTACATAGAAAAACGCGAACGAGGACTAATTGCAGCCATCAAAAAAGATACCGACAACACGACAGACGATAGAATGACAATAACTAGAAAGCAAAAATGGAAAAAAAACAACAACACTATGGCCGCTTTAAAAGACTAATAAACAATTTCTCACATGAGAAAACCTGGACCTGGCCAAGAAAAGGTAGCCTTATGAGAGAAACGGAGTCTCTCCTAATAGCAGCACAGGACAACGCCATAAGAACCAATCATATCAAAGCGAAAATAGACAAGACTCAACAAAATAGCAAATGTTGACTATGCGATGACAGAGATGAAACGATCAATCCCATAATTAGCGAATGTAGCAAATTAGAGCAGTGGGAGTATAAGACGAGACGAGACTAGGTCGGCAAGGTGATCCAAGGGAGATGTGCAAGAAATTTAAATTTGACCATACTTACAAATGATATATGTACAACCCAGCACCTGTCCAAGAAAAAAACACATATAAACTCCTATCGGACACACGGATCACCTAATCTCACCCTGAAGACCAGACCTTATAATAATAAACAAAAAAAAAAGAGAATTTGCCAAATTGTCGACTTTGCTGTCCCAGCTGACCACAGAATAAAACTGAAAGAATGTGAAAAGTAGGATAAGTACCTCGACCTTGCTAGAGAATTGAAGAACCTGTTGAACATGAAAGTGACGATTGTACCAATTGAGATTGGTGTTTTTGGCTCAATAACTAAAGGATTATTAAAAAGCCTGGAGGACTTTGAAGTTGGCGGACGGGTAGAGACTATCCAAATGACAGCATTACTGAGAACGGCTAGAATACTGAGAAGAGTCCTGGAGACTTGAGGAGACTTGCTGTCACTCAAACTCCTGTGAAAAACACTCAGCCAATACTGATGTGAGAAACTTTAAAGGAGAAAATAATAATAATAATAACATTAGAATTTTGAGATACAAATAGATCATCTAATCTCTGCCAGACGACCGGACCTAGTGATTCTCAACAAAAACAAAAGAACCTGTCAAATAATGGGCTTTGCCGTTGCGACTGACCACGGGGCAACACCGAAGGCGAGCGAAAAGAAAGATAAGTACCTAGACCTTGCTAGAGAACTGGAAAAAAACTATGAAACATGAAAGTGACGGTGATACCAATTGTAATTGGTGCGCTCGGTACATGAGGATTTCGGAATAAGAGGACGAGTGGAGACAATGCAAACTAAGGCATCGTAGAGATCGGATAGAATACTGAGAAAGTCTCAGAGAATGGAGAACATTTCCTCTTACTCAGACTCCTTTGGAAATTCGTCAGCAAAAACCTGAGTTAAAGCACTCAAATTAGTAAAATAATAATAATAATAATAATAATAATAATTCTAAAGGTAGCAAAAAAATGATTAAATGTAACTATCGAATGTATAAACAGCAAAAAGTCCGATGATATAGTCCCGCTAACTCGGGTAATTGCCTTAACATTTTCCAAATATCCAGTAAAATCATAAAATTTAGCCCAAAGGCTATAAATACGTCAAGGAACTGTAGGAGGATAAACCCCAGCAGTGGTTAAAACCGATCTCGCCACAATAATTTGATGTAGCAATGATGTCATTGATGTATATAGAAAATGCACAAATTCACAAAATCACCGGAAAAGATTAAACTTCTTCAGTATATGTTTTATATCAAGGTATTTGCCTAAAAAGAAAAAAAAAATGACTAAAAACTATGAGAATCTGTAGCCATGATATAAAAATGAAATTTGGGATTGAAAATTAGGCTCTGCTGATAATGGAAAAGAGAAACAATTAAAGGAAAAGATCTAACAAATCAGGAAAGAATCAGAACGCTTTCAGAAAAATAAAATTACAATTACCTTGGAATGATTGAACACGTGGGCTATCCTCCTCGCAAGATAACCTGGACACTTCTTAAAAGGGGCATGGAAGAAACTCAGACACATAGACCCAGCGACTTGTAAATTGATGACAATATTCAAGGTCTTACAGCCAAGAGACGACATTGAGAGACCATATGTCAAAAAAAGAAGGAAGAGGATTCGCCAGCATTTAGGATTGGGTTGAGGCAACAACCGAAAGACTCGATAAATATTCAAATATGGCAAGGAAAGATTAATACAGAAGGTACATCAGAAAGTAAACAAACAGAAAAATAAAAGGGTCTAGAAAACAAATTTGTGAGGAAAAACTGTATGGGTACTTTAAATGTTAAACTAGCAAAATTGCACAGGAGAATAAATTGGGGTGGCTTATAAAAGGAAACCTAAAAAGAGAAAATAAATCTCTTTGAATAGCAGCTCACAATCTTGTCATCATGATTAATTATATAAAGGCGAAAATTTATAATAGGCTAAAAAATAGCAAGTGTAGGTTATGTGGAGATAGCTATAAAACTTTAAAACATAATAAGCAAATCTAGCAAACCAGCGAAAAAGAAATTCAAAAGTACACAAAAAACTGAGTAAAAAAAGTGATCCACTGGGAATTATGCAAGAGATTAAATATGACACTTTTAACAAATGGTATATGCAGAAACTAGGATCACTCTTTGAAAATGAGATCGATAAAATTTTCTGTGATTTGGAGATACAAGCGGGTCACTGAAGCCTGACGGGAAGGCCAGATCAAGTGTTTATCAATAAGAAGGCAATAATTTATCATCGACTGTATTTTGCTGTTCCATCGGACCGTAGATGACGATGATATTAATTGTAAATAGAGGCTTTGGAACGGTCCACAAAGACATAAATCTAAGAATTGTGAAATTCTAAATCAGAAGAATCAAAACCATATGGCAGAGAAAAGTACCTGACACCTGAAGAGACTTGATGTCATTCTAACTCCAGTGAAAGACTCCCCGTTAATGTTGATTTGATAACTCGCCAAAAGTTTAATATGATATAAAATATTTTGTTCTTTTATGCAAGGTTACCTTTAATTATTATTCTTAAACATTAGATATCTACTTTTACTTGTGGCAAAAAATTGTAAAATAGGAGGTGTCCGTGGTGTAATGGTTATCGTCGTAGGAAATGGACACGGCAACACGAGTTCAAATCCTGGACGAGACTGATTGCATTTCACATAGCACTAATACCCTTGGGAAAGGCATGAATCCAATTATTCTCCTTCCAGATATGCGTAAATAGTAGGACAGACTGGGTTCTTCAGCCTTGGCGAGGAAACTAGTCTAGGAGAAGAAAAACTCTGAATTCAAACCTGATCAACTCCGCGTAAAAATTGACCTTGTATCATATCCTGGCCGAGCGGCGGGGTTGGGTAAATATGAAAAAATTGTAAAATTGATATCATTTAGAAAGATGAAATTGGTAGAAATAATTTATAACAGTATTGTTCATTTTAATCGGTCTGCGAACCAAGTCTGTACTCCGTAATCAGGGTATAGATGTAATTCAGCTCGTAGGATTTATATCCCGAACGTGTTTATAACAGTGGACGTAAATTTATTGATAGAAATCCACAATTGGTAATAAAATTAATACATTAATCTGCGAAACTTTTTGGGGTGAGATCGAAGAGTATATTCAATTGGAGACACCGGGTCCTATTGAAATCTGCATAAAAAGTCAATATGACAAATGCTGATTTTCAAAGCACAGATGAACTTCCTTGCTAGAAAGATTATCACTACCCCATCTGATTTCCACTATTCATTCCTTGGGATGTTTTATGCCGTACTAACAAAACTTTTGAAATACTAACTATAGTTTTAAGACTGAAATAGTTGTGTAATTGCTTTTTGGACTTCAAATCCTGGTGGGGAAATGATGTTTTAGAACTAGATACACTCTCTTCAATTGGAATATTGGTACCAAAAAAGTATTTCTTTTTGGGGGGGTGTTTAAGGAGAGGTGGCATTTGGAATTTTACTTGGGTTGGTTTGTTTTCTTATTAACTGCTATGGGAACCCCCACCTCCTAAAATGAGGAAATGAATAGCATCCCATTTCCCAATATGTAGAACTTCCCAAAATATATTTTAAATTCATTAGTAACTAAACATTAGAGCAGAACAGAAGAGATAAGAAACTTGCCTGTGCCGCCATGAAGTTTAAAGGTTCAATACTGGTCAGTACAATGTCTTTAAGTCCTACTAATTTAAAATACCGAAATCTTTACAAAATTGCACGCGGATATTTTCTTTTCTTTGTAAAATGCCGCTCGAATAATGTATTTTAAAAGTAAAGACATTTTTTGCTGTAAATCCAAATTGAATATATGACTGGTCGAATGTATTAGTATACACGGCAAAAGGGTTTTGAATCTTTTCTAAAAGCTTAGAAGTCTCACAGTTTGCCCACCCCCATAGCAGTTAATAAGAAAACAAACCAACCCAAGTAAAAGTTAAAATTCCACCTCTCCTTAAACCAAAAAAAAAAAAATACATGTTAGGGCCAGTATCGGAAGACAGGAGAAAATATACCCCCAAATCCTTTTAAATATACATTAGCCCTGGACTTTAACTTAGTTAAAACGTAAGATAAAAGACATCCCCTCCCCCTATTTTTACACGTACTCATGGGAAGCAGCATGATGGACCTAAAGGTATTGGAATAAACCCTTTGACCGCTAAGCACAATGCCCAACCTTGTTCCTAGATGTGTTAGTCTTGCAGCTTAACGCTCAGGATTGTCAGTTCGATCGGGGAACTACTGCTGCTCATCTATAAGAGTGGCTTCTATAGATGAGAATAAAAACAGCCATCGAAAGATAACCACGACCCACTCTCAATCCACATACATAAACCGCATCGCTCTTCGCGCGGGTAAAAAAGAGGCGGGTCCTGCTGAGATTGGAGCCCTGGCCTCAGTGTTCGAAAAATCAGCTACAGAGCTCAAACAAAAACTGCTAAAATGCAAACAATACAAATAGAGACATTTAACGTTAGAACCCTAAAAAGAATAGGTCAACTACCAGAATTAACGGCATCGGTCGTAGAACATATGATAGACATAATTTGCATACAAGAACACCGATACACGCACACCGAAGATATCAAATATCACGAAACTGGCAATGGATGGATGCTAGCCACTGTATCGGCATAGAAAAACTCTGTCAATGCCACGGTAAGAAGGGGTAGGAATGCTAATAGGACCAAGAGCGTTAAAAACACTTAATAGCATTGAGAGAATACAACCTAGGATGATGGCCGCAACGTATAATGGCAACCCCAAAGCAACAATCATCTCCTGCTACAGCTCTACCAATGTTAGTGAAGAAACCGAAGTAGACACCTTCTACGAGGAGCTATCCTCTCTAGAGCGTAGCATTCCAAAACACAACCTGCTAGTCATTGGCGGGGATATGAATGCCTAAATCGGGAAAAACAGAAACAACAAATACAGCCTTCACAACACGTCAAATAGGAATGGACAACATCTAACTGATTCCATGATAGAAAATAAACATGCCTCAATACAAACTATCAAAAAAGGGAGGGAAAATTATGGACTTACACATACGCGAACAAAAGTAAAGCACAGATGGCTACGTCTTTATAAACAAGAAATGAAAAAATAGCGCGATGAATTGCGAGGTATATTCCTCTTTCGAGGGTGTGTCCTCCGATCATCGAATAGTCACGGCCAAATTACGACTAAGCTTACGACAAAACGCCACACGAACAGCGATCACTAAACATTATGACTGGGCCCTACTTAACAACAGAGATATTAGAGATAAATATGTATTAGAATTAAGAAACAGATTTGAGACGCTAAAAGAGAAGACAGAAAAAATGTACCCCAAATGACGAATAGGAGAATTCCGTTGTTGCACACCTCAAGGCAGCATCAAAGTGTAGTCCAACAAAACCTAGAACTAAATATAGAGTCCCATGGGAAACGTCAGTGGTTAGAGAAAAACATGCACTCGTGAAAATTGCCTCCAAAAGCTATCGGAAGAACCCAACAAACACAAATGCTCGAAAACTAGAAAAGGCACAATGTCAATTAGCAGGCATATATCTAAAAGAACAGACGTAATATATACAAAATCAGATAGATAAGATTAGAGAATCGGTGGAAGATAGGCAATCTAAGATA
Organism: Sepioteuthis lessoniana; assembly: GCA_963585895.1. Lineage (NCBI taxonomy): Eukaryota > Metazoa > Mollusca > Cephalopoda > Myopsida > Loliginidae > Sepioteuthis > Sepioteuthis lessoniana. The sequence goes on from OY757910.1 coordinate 127,381,546, forward strand.
GCCTGGCAAACAATAAACGAAGTGAGTAGAAGGAAGAGCACAACCAAAGCAAAATTAAAAGCTGCAAACCAACAAGAAAGAATAAAACTGTGGAAACAGCATTTCGAAAATCTACTAGGAAACCCACCGAAAGTAACAAATGAACCGATCACCAGAATTATCAGTAAGCAATTAGACATTAAACTAGGTCCGTTCACCAAAGAAGAACTCGACTCGGTTCTTAGAAAAATTAAAAATAGGAAAGCTGCATGGCTTGACGAGATTCCCCCCAGAAGTATGGAAGACCAGACAATTCGACGACATACTGCTCCGACAATGCAACGCAGTCTATAATCAAAATAGGATAGAAAGATGGATGAATGGATGCATCCTTCCTTTCCCTAAAAAGGATAACCTCGGATTAGCCAAGAACTACCGATGTATAACACTTACATCCATAGCAACCAAAATTTACAATGCCCTTCTACGAAACCGCATCGAACCCAAAGAAGACAACATCCTTAAAAAAACCAAAATGGTTTCCTGAGAAATAGATCCACAACCTAACAAATATTGACCATCCGTAGAATCCTTGAAGGCATACGGGCAAAAAAACCTACAATTGACATTACTATTTGTCGATTTTACCAAGGCCTTCGATTCCATACACAGAGGGAAGATGGAATAAATCCTAATAGCATACGGCCTACCAAAAGAAACCGTAGCAGCAATAACAATTCTCTACAGAAACACCAAAGTGAAAGTGCGTTCACCGGATTGAGACAGAGAATACTTCGACATTGTAGCAGGAGTACTACAAGGAGACAAGCTAGCCCAATACATCTTTATCATCTGTCGAGACTACGTGCTTAGAACATCGATTGACAAAATCAGAGAAAATGGCTTCGAGCTGACAAAGAAAAGAAGCAGAAGGTACCCCGCAAAAACAATTACCGACGCCGACTACGCCGATGACAGCGTTACTGGCAAATACACCTAACCAAGCCGAAACACTACGGCATAGTTTAGAACGAGCCGCTGCAGACATTGGCCTCCATGTCAATGCACACAAAACTGAATATATGTGTTATAACCAAACCGGCGACATTTCCACACTAGACGGAACCTCTCTGAAACTAGTTAACAAATTCACCTGCCTAGGAAGCAGCGTCTCATCAACTGAAAAAGACATCGACACACGGCTAATGAAAGCATGGACCGATAAAATGAAACGCAGTTTCTTCCAGGCAGCGATCGTATCGATACTGCTATATGGAGGCACTACTTGGACACTAACTAAACGGCTGAAGAAGAAGCTAGACGGCAATTACACAAGAATGTTGTTAGCAATATTGAACAAGTCCTGGCGGCAACACCCCACAAGGCACCAACTATTCGGCCACCTGCCTCCCATCACGAAAACTATACAAGTTAGAAGAATCAGAAACGCATGACACTGCTGGAGAAGCAAGGACGAACTCATCAGTGATGTACTCCTATGGACCCCGCATATGGCCAAGCAAAAGTAGGACAACCAGCTCGAACATACATACAGCAGCTATGTGAGGATACGGGATTTAGCCTTGAAGACCTGCCAGAAGCGATGAATAATAGGGAGAAGTGGCGAGAGAGGGTCAGGGATATCCGTGCTAGCGGCATGACATGATGATGATGATGATGACGATTTCGTCTCTTCGACCCAACTCCTAATAAAACAAAACAAAACAAAATATTATCGGCTTAGTTCATACAGGTACGTCGCAAGAAAGTAAATGTTAACCACGTTGATATAGTTGTTGTATATTTCCAATTTCCACCTGTAAATGATGTTCAAACTAAGTCAAAAGGTTAACATCCCGCCTTGATTGTTGAATAATTGGTGCAAGACCGTCTTCCATTCACTATTTTCTTGGTTTTGCATTGTTTCATGCCATGAAGAACCGAATACATCGGAACAAGTTAATCCTTTATCATGTCATATGATAAAGGATTTTAATTAATTGTTTCAGTTAACTGTTTTATTTTAGTGATAAATTCTGATCTTGGTAAAAATTTTGAGTTTGATTTCACGGGGTGGACTTTGGATGAGTTCACATGTCTCTCCTGTTAAAATGTGAGAGAGGTTTTAAAATAAACATTTGGATACGATATCAGCTGAAATTAGTATGACAGGGAAGTGAAAGTTTTTTTATGTTCCGTATTATTATCATATTGATTAAGAGAATAAGCAGAATACAAATAACAAGAGACTAAGAGGCAGAGGTTGGTTAATCAGCTGGTGAGTTAGCGTCGGATAAATCCAGTTCGAGTCCAATCAGCAGGTGAGACAAGCCGCCCAAAGTTGGTATGAGTCTTGATCGAGGTGAAAAAGAAATGAAGCCTGATTGTCGACTAATCAACCACGGGTTTAAAGTTTCTATCCATCAAAATGAAAAAAAAAAAGAAAAAAGAAATTTCTTAGTCTGTATCTCTCTCGCTTTGCTGCTGTGTCAGTGGCATTAAACTTTCCTATCATGAAACAATTGAGTCGATATTTTTTTCCTTAATCGCCGAAAGTAATTACATTTTCTTTTATTTCAGAAAATACCTAAGACTAATTTGGGTAGCGATGGATTTGGGGTAAAATTGGAGTGTAGTGATAAAAAAAAATCTCATTCACTACATACCTATGACGAGTTCGAATAGAGTGAGCGTTTAGAAAAATATCTATAATTATTATATTATTTTCCCTTGATTCTAGAATTTGATGTGTCTCTACATATGAAAATAATGTTTCATTTTCCTTAGCTTTAGATTTTTTCGATTTCACTGGATATGTAATAAATTGAGTGAATCAAATATCTGAAGCATTTTTTGGTAAATTCAAGAAAATAACTAGTTGTTTGTTAAAAACCGATTTCAGTTCCTCATATTAGTGATGTAGGACAAAAAAATTAAGCATGTCACCTCACCTGCGGTATGCCGGATTTAGCTGCATCTAAACATTATTGTATACGCAACCGACACGGCACCAAATATGAATAAAGGTGTGACACTGCGGGTATATCTTGCCCGTGGTGTAATGGTTATCGTCATAGGAAACGGACACGGCGACACGAGTTCAAATCCTGGACGAGACCGATTGCTTTTCACATAGCACTAATACCCTTTGGAAAGGTATAAATCCAGTTATTCTCCCTCCAGCTATGGTTAAATAGTAGGACAGGCTGGGTTCTTCAGCCTTGGTGAGGCAACTCGCCTAGGAGAAGGAAAACTCTGAATTCAAACCTGTTAAACTCCGCCTAAAAATTGACCTTGTGTCATATTCTGCCCGAGCGGAGGGGTTGGTAAATATATATAATAATTATTTTCTAATTTCTTTTAGGTTTATATATATATATATATGTGTGTGTGTATGTGTGTGTGTGTGTGGAGAAAGAGATACAATAAGCCAGAGATACAGGGAGACGGAGACAGACAGACATGCTGAGAGAGAGAAAGAAATATGTTGCAAGACACACAACACAGGACCGAAGACTTATTTTTCCATTGTCAACACATCTATAGTAATGTTAACCATGGATAATGGGAATAAGATATAATTTATTAGATAATCCAAAAAATAATCAGCCAATAATGCCTTCTATCTGTTCTTATTCGGAATGTATTTACCGCTGATATAGATGGGTTATGACATGAAAATATGCATAAGAAAGAACAATCATTCTCTCATTATCTCCCCAAGAAATAGCCATAAAATTATTATCCCTGTAGTGGTATCTTCTCCACATTTACAGAAGAGAATAATAATATTTTTAAACTATGTTATTTGAATTTGCAAACAGAATGCACTGATGTATTGTTTATTTTTTCTTTTGTGGATCAGAAAATTTTTTGGTTTCTAACAATTATTTTTGAAATTAAAACAATGGACATCAATATATATCTCAAAATATTCATATCATTTTTTCGGTTCACAATTTCCTCGTCCCAAAGAATAATTATTACTTCGTATCTTTTTAAAGGAAAGTTTAGAAAAATATACAGCTTTTTAGAATGTATATGTTTTTCTTTATTGCCCAATAAAGCGTCCCTGGAAAATTTAATAATCTTGCGCTGAATATTATCTTGGAGGAGTGTTTCTTATCAATTCCATTTAAGATTAAAAAGAAACTCCAAGGTTACTCTGGCAAGCGCACAGGGGAAAATGTGTATCAACACATCTGTTTAACAAAGAAAAAAGATTCTTACTGAAAACAAACATATAATATTTCTGAAGGAACGAAATCGACTCCTTTTTTTGATTAAAGTGTTACGTAGATAGCGTCATTTTTTGAAAGAACGTCAAGATTCTTACAACAGCAAGATTTTCTTTGATGAAAACACGGTTTTAGAATGTTAAACGTTTCTAGACAAGAATTTTTTACGACGCCTTGCATGTAATCATTCCAGGCGACATTTTCAGATTAAATTGGATCCCTTCTAAGACAAAAAATGACTCAAACTTCAAGTATTTTGCCACGGTGCTAAGTTAGGCATACTCATAATCATAATTTGATTCCTATCAATTTAGACACGATGATTAGATGTATTCAAACTTCGCTAAAATTTAACCTTTTCAAACTCATTTGACCACTGAAACGATACTTTTATTTTTATTTAACATATGGACTTATACAAATTTAATATATATATATATATATATATATATATATATATAAAAGTAAGAAGCGAAATTGGCGGCCGTAGTCGAGGGCGACTCGAAGGCTCCCTTTTCAATAGCTACTACACTGAAGTGTAAAGGAGGGCGCTACTCCTTTCCCTTTAGCATCAAGTACCATTTTTTAAGTCTTTGGTATGATTCGACCTGGGATTGAACCCATGTTTCCCGGGCCATTGGCGAACACTCAACCCACTTATATATATATATATATATATATATATATCCTCATCATCATCATATCGTGCTGGCAGCACGGATATCCCTGACCCTCTCTCGCCACTCCTCCCTATCGTTCATCGCCCTAGGCAGGTCTTCAGGACAACAACCTGTATCCTCACATAGCTGCTGAATGTACGTTCGTGCTGGTCGTCCTGCTTTTGCGCGGCCGTGTGTGGGGATCCATAAGAGTACATCTCTTATGAGTTCATCTCTGCTTCTCCAGCAATGTCCTGCATGTCTGGTTCGCCTAACTTGAATAGTTTTCGTGATAGGGGGCAGGTGGCCGTACAGTTGGTGTCTTGTGGGGTGTTGCTGCCAGGACTTGTTCAGGATTGCACGCAGCATTCTTGTGTAATTGCCATCTAGTTTCTTCTCCAGCCGTTTTGTTAGCGTCCATGTAGTGCATCCATATAGCAGTATCGATGTGACCGCTGCCTGGAAGAAACTGCGTTTCATTTTATCGGTTAGGTCTGATTTCCATATAGTCGATAGCCTATTGATAGCTGTCCATGCTTTCGTTAACCTCGTTTCGATGTCCTTTTCGGTTGATTCGACGCTGCTTCCTAGGTACGTGAATTTGTCTACTAGTTTAAGAGGGGTTCCTTCTAGAGTGGAGATGTCCCCCGTTTGGTTATAGCACATATATTCCGTTTTGTGTGCATTAACATGGAGGCCTATGCTTGCTGCTGCTCGTTCCAAACTATGCAGAAGTGTTTCGGCTTGGTCAGGTGTATTTGCCAGTATCGCTATGTCATCGGCGTAGTCGGCGTCGGTAATTGTTGTTGCGGGGTATCTTCTGCTTCTTTTCTTCGTCAGTTCGAAGCCATTCTCTTTGATTTTGTCAATCGATGTTCTAAGTACGTAGTCTAGACAAATGATAAAGAGATACGGAGCCAGCGTGTCTCCTTGTAGTACTCCTGCTACTATGTCGAAGTATTCTGTGTCTCCATCTGGTGATCGTACTTTTACTTTAGTGTTTCTATAGAGAATCGTTATTGCCGCTACGGTTTCTTTAGGTATGCCGTACGCTAGTAGGATTTGTTCCATCTTTCCTCTGTGAATGGAGTCGAAAGCCTTGGTAAAGTCGACAAATATTAATGTCGCTTGTAGGTTCTTTGTCCGTACACCTTCAAGGATTCTGCGGATGGTTAATATTTGTGAGGTCGTGGATCTATTTCTTCGGAAGCCATTTTGGTTTTTTCTAAGTATGTTGTCTTCTTTGGGTTTTATTCGGTTTCGTAGTAGGGCATTGTAGATTTTGGCAGCTATGGATGTAAGTGTTATGCCTCGGTAGTTTTTGGCTAATCCGAGGTCCCCCTTTTTAGGGAAGGGGAGTATGCATCCCTTCGTCCATCTATCTATCGGATTTTGATTGTATACTGCGTTGCAGTGTCGGAGCAGTATGTCGTCGAATTGTCTGGTCTTCCATACTTCCGGGGGAATTTCGTCCAGTCCTGCAGCTTTCCTATTTTTAATTTTTCTGAGAACCGAGTCGAGTTCTTCTTGTGTGAACGGTCCAAGTTTAATGTCTAATTGTTTGCTAATTATTCTGGTGATTGGTTCAGGCGTTATTTTTGGTGGGTTTCCAAGTAAGTTTTCGAAGTGCTGTTTCCACAGTTTTATTCTTTCTTGTTGGTTTGCTGCTTTAAGTTTTGCTTTGGCTGTGTTCTTTCTTCTGCTCACTTCGTTTATTGTTTGCCAGGCAATTCTAGATTGTCTATCTTCCACCGAGTCTCTAATCTTATCTATCTGATTTTGAATGTATTCTGTCTGTTCCTTTATATATATGCTTGCTAATTGATATTGTGCCGTTTTTAGTTTTAAGGCATTTGTGTTTGTTGGTTTTTTTTCGATAGTTTTTGGAGGCTGTTTTCACTAGTGCACGTTTTTCTCTCACCGCTAAAGTTTCCCATGGGACTCTATATTTAGTTTTAATTTTTGTTGGAATGTATTTTGCTGCTGCCTCGAGGTGTGCATTGACGAAATTTTCGTATTCGTCGTTTGGTGTACTTTTTTCCGTCTTTTCTTGTAGTGTTTTGAATATATATATATATATTGCTTATCTCTGATATAAAAATCATTGTAATGTAATATAATATGCTGCTAGTATCAATATTTTATTCAGTCAGTAGCGATTGCAGGATCACTTTGTGCGTTACGACTTTAAACACGACCAGTAACCATATTTACCAACCCCTCCGCTTGGGCAAGATATGAAACAAGGTCAATTTGTTTTAGCTGGAAGGAGAATAATTGGATTTACACCTTTCCTGAGGGTATTACTGCCATGTAAAATGCAATCAATCTCGTCCAGGATTTGAACTCGTGTCGCCGTATCCATTTCCTACGACAATAACCATTACACCACGGGCTACACCATAAAATAATTATAACATAGTAAGAATAATTAGTATATACTAAAAAATACTCAGTAAAAAACTATGAAAGACTGCATGGCGCAGAGATTGAAGTAGGAGAAAGTGTGATTAGAAAGAAAGGATAATACCAAAATTAATTTTAAAAAATTGGTTCTGGGAAAAAGATTGGAAGTCAGAACTATCTACTGCACAAAATTAATTGGTATATTTGATAAGAGGAATGCCAGCATTTATGAAATCGTATTTGAAATTCGACAAGAAGACAGATTTTCTTACCCTACTGAAAGAAATAGTGCAAATGAAACCGTGTAAAACATATTTCAGAACAGGAAAAAATTATCGAGGAAAAAAAAAAGGAAAATATTTCTTAATTACGTCAGCATCGTACTAATAATATAAATAAATGTAAATCACTGCCAAAAACCATCTCAGAATAACGGAAGAAAATGACTAATAATAGACTAAATACCTAATTTGACACTAAATTTAATAGAAAAACACTTGGGTTTGTGGTGACATTTGCACTGTAATTAGATATGATTATGGTATATGATGCAACACAACTATATTTTTGATAATCTTTCACAGAAAAATAGTTCAGTTACTTGGATTGAATACAGCTTTGATAGAAAATAAATATATTTCACAGGCATAACATTCATATCGCTATTAATGTTGTTATTTCAATGTATTCTTCAGTGAAACAATGATCCTTCGGATTGACTCGTATAAAATATGGTAATTTCTCCCCGATAATAGTATATCCATATTGAGTACTTTCTTTCAGACTCTATGAAGATATATCTTGTAGAAATGTTACGGTTAACTAAGTTACATATGAACACCATTTAGCTATATCGTTCAACAATTATGACCGATAATTTTTGTTACACATGTTACATGTTACATTTTTGTTACATATGAATAAGTGATAGCAAAATTATTTCATTCAAAAAAACCTATTACTGCTTAATTGTCATGGCATCAACTATATTAAAACTACATTCAAACGAAATAAAATTATAAAAGAAGGCGTGTATATTCTAAGTTGCAATCGCTTTCTCTCTCTCTCTCTCTCTTTCTCTCAATATATATTTATGCATATTAATTTTTATAGATTTAAATCCCAAACCCCAGTGACCTTAAATTTAGACCCATTTTTTTATATATATAAATCCCAAAACCCAGTGATCTTAAGTTTAGACCCATTGTAGCAGGCCCATCATGTCTGACTAACAAATTTAGCAAACTAATAGACATTTTACTACAACCTTTCTTAAATAAAATAAAATAAAAACCTATATTAAGGACAACATAGATTTGTTTAACCCCATACTAGAAAAAAATGATCCCAACACATTCATAGCCACATTTGACGTCACAAACCTATATAGCAATATCTGCCATGAATTAGGAAAACAAGCCATCTCATTTTGGATAGATAAATACCCAAACACAATACACCCAAGATTTAACAAAAAAATTTCATGGTGGGTATAGAAATAATACTTAATGACAACTCCTCCCAATTCAATATCAACTATATCCAGACTCTAGGAACAGCTATAGGAACTAAAATGGCGCCATCATGCGCTACCCTAACCCTAGCATATTTAGAAGAAAACCTATATGAAATAATAGGTAAAAGATACGGCAACAACGTAAAAGAAAACTTTACCAAATCATGGAAAAGATATTTGGATGATTGCTTCATATTCTGGAAATGCCCATGGGGTGACATCAACGAATTTCACAACCTACTACAAAACCTACACCCCAAAATAAAATTTACTATGGAACACAGATCAAAAGAATTACCATTTTTATAAAAAAGGTAAATGGCCAAATCATCACAGATATCTTCTACAAACTAACAGACACCAAACAATACATCCACTTCAAAAGCCATTACCCCCAAAACTGTATAAAATCTATCCCTTACACTCTAGCACGTAGAATACACACAATAATCATGGATAAAACCTAAAAAAAATCGCTTTAAAGAACTACACACAACCCTAAACCGGAGATGATCGCCAACAACACTAATAAATAAAGGGTTGGAATTAGCAGAAAAAATACCACAAAGAGAATAGAAGAACCCCCAAAACAATTCAACAACAAGAACCCGCTAGCACACGTTGCAACCTACAACAAAAATAATCCAGAATTATTCGCAGAAATAATGAAAAATCTAGAAAAAACTTAAAACAAGGACAAAATCAAAGAAATACTAGACACAACAAAAATTATTAAAAGCCAGAGACAACCCAAAAATCTTAAAAGAATAATCACCTCTCCTACATTTAGAGAAACACTACACAAGGAGTTACCAAATGATATAATAAAAGATGCAAAATATGTGATATAATTATAGAAGATAAATTCTATAACTTTAAAAAGATATAGGATTTACCTGCGACTCGAAAAACGTCGTCTACATAATTGAATGTAGCGAATGCGGATAAATATACATAAGGTCAATACAGGCCCTTAATACAAAGATATCACTTCACAGGAGTAATATCAAAATAGAATAAAACAAGAATATTTCGAAACTATATATATATATATATATATATATATATGTGTGTGTGTGTGTGTGTGTGTGTGTGTGTGTGTGTGTGTGTGTGTGTGTGTTTAATCAAAGTCAATTTAAAACAATGCTAGTATATCAAACCAACGACTACATGCTACTTCCAATGAAGTAAAAGAATCTTAAAGATAAATTTAAACCAAAGTTGAATCAAATATGAATCATATACACACACAAATGAAAATAAACACACGCACACACGCACATACACAAACATATATATATATATATATATATATATATATATATATATATATATTCAAAATATTTCAAGAAACACATTCACACGTACAGAGAAATAATAACTCTAAGTGAAATTGGAAACCACTCCTGCACACACACACACACACACATATATACCCACACATACACACACACACACACACAACGTATTAAATATCAAAAGTAAATTACGGATAAAGTAGGCTAAGAGAAACATACTCTCAGAAAAAGGACCAGCATTAAATGATAATAAATAAATAAAAATCATAAAAAAGTAAAAACCATTCAAACCACAAACACAAAATAAAGTCAAGTCTCATTAAATAGACCTTGTGTCAGACATATTCTCTGAAGAAAACATCAACCTGTAAATATATATATATATATATATATATATATATATATATATATATATGTGTGTGTGTGTGTGTGTGTGTGTGTATTTATACACCGACAAAAACTATTACGAAAAAAGTTACCGGTAAATTTTAAACAAAACTACCACACATAAACATACGAAAGAAATCCCCCAAACACACACTCACACACAGAAAAAGGAAAAATAACTTTCAGTGAAATCCAAAACTACTCCAACGTACACACACTCAACCACAAAAACATATCAAATATCAAAGATGGGTAAATCAGACTAAGGTAAACACGAAGAAAAGAGTGGAACATCTCTCTATAAACCCATAACTAACTGAAAATAATTTAAACTGCAAACTCAAATGAGTTCAAGTATCATTGAGTACTCCATTAAGAAGGCCTTGTGCCATATATGTTCTCTGGCGAAAGTAACAAGCTGGTAACATATACGAATGTAAGAACAAAATAAAATTATAAATAAACAAAAAAAATACAAATCTTTCGTGGACCTACCTATTTTAAAATATTAGTTTTTAATATGATGGATGTTTATCTGCGACCACTGGTTTCACGCCGTCGATATTCGACAGTCATCAAGAAAAAGATATCATGAAACCAATAGCCGCCGAAAAACATCCATGCTATCATTATTATATCATATAATAACTCTATCAAAGATATTGAGCACTCTCCAAATTAAACCGCATAGGATCTGCCACAAACCAACCAAGTGAGATAGAGACAACCATACACTGCCGTTATATATATATATATATATATATATATATATATATAAGTATTTATTTTATATTCCTTTGGTCAGCCGTTACAGTAAGTTTCATGTGTTTTTGTTTTTTTTATTCAATACAATGGTCAGACAATAATGTTCTCTCGCCTTGGAAAGGCAAGTCGATTAGGAGAAGAAAAACTTTTAATTCAGTATAATTATAAGTCAAGTAAAGTTGGTGACTGTGGTCGAGGGTGACCCGAAGGCTCCTTTTTCGATAGCTTCTACACCAAGGTGTAGGGGAGGGTGATACTTTCCCTGGGTTGCTCCACTTTACCCTTGATCCTTACCTTATATTGCTGAATGTTAAGCAAGGTAGCATCAACTACCGTTTTTTGAGTCTTTGGGATGACTTAACTGGACCTAGGATTGAACCCTGGTCTCCCGGATCATTGACGAATCTAACCTTTTGCACCCTTCCCATGATGTGTAAATGCATATTCACACAGATCTTGACAAGCTTATTCGCCCTAATTACTTCGAGTCAGATTGGTAATATTTATTAATTATATGTCATTTATTAACCACTTCCCAACCCGTTGGGTGCGCGTGAAATGTTCTCCACAGTCAGCTAAACAGACTGAAAGTCATACTATACAAACTTTCTATTCTAGAATAAACAAAAAATAACATAGTACTTAAAGAATGCCATGTTACTTTTATGAGAGACTGATACAGCCGACGTTTTTGACATACATTTATTCATTAAACTTTGAAAAAGTGTATTCTTGGGATGCAGAGATAAGAGGTTACATCTTCTTTTAGATATATAAGTATGTTAAAGATTTTTTTTTTAAATGATGAAGACCCATTTTCGTAAAGAATCATACTTTTTTGCTAAATTCTGAGAAAGTAAAATTTGCAAAGAGAACGACTCAATAAAAAAGGTGTGAATAACTTTCTTTAACAATGCATTTGCATGCAAGCATAGATGAAGTTTTTCTTTCTTCTCAAGAGTAAAAACAAAGAAAAGGACTCACACCTTTAAAGAAACACAAATTACGATACTTTCATAGTAATTTGCCTAATAGGAAACACTGCGTGTTACAAATTTCTTTCAGGAACCCGAAAGAAATGTGCTGCTTAAAGAGAATCCATCTACTTGTTGCGTTCAAAAGAACACATATACAGAATTGTGAATAGAAACGCACAAACATTTTTATGTTAACATTAATAATACACAGCACTTGACTTGCCAAAAAAAAAGTATTGGTTTATTTCATTATTAGAAAAAAAAAGCGGAAAAAAGAAAAAAAAATGCTATTTCTTTTTTCTACTCAGAGTTACATAGCGGTATTTTTACCCTCTTTCCGCCAATACCCTCTATCAACACAGTCTCACGTGTTGCTTCTATTACCCCTTTAGGTAATTTACTTCGTAGAAGTAACGACTGAGATGCTCCGGTATCTCGTAAAATTGAGACTTCCACTGGTCCTCCATGTGGGCCTCTTATCACACCTCTCTTCGTCCAAGGTCGATAAGACTTGTCTACTCTAGCGGTCGTGACAGCTCCCTGAGGTTTTCCCGACTGGGTTTGGTTTCTTTCGGGACCTATTCCAAGCTGACACCTTATGGCTATGTGTCCAGCCTTTCCACATTTGTAGCAGACCACTGTTCTGCTGCTATTTTGGAAGGTCCTTCTATTTTCTTCCTTAGGTCTTCTTTCTGGGCTTAACTCTGCTTTGAATTTCACTCTACTTCCCGTGTACGGTTTTTCCTTCGTTTTTCGGTGTGCGAGGATGTACTCGTCTGCTAGTGCGGCCATTTCATAATTCACGTCAGTTTTCCTCTCACTTAGGTGAACCCTGACTTCTTCTGGCACACAGTTTTAAAATTCTTCAGCTAATATTAGCTGCCGGAGTTTTTCAGCGTCTCCGTCTATCCTCTTAGAGTCACATCACTTATCCAGCGCATTCTCCTTTTCTCGCAGAAATTCCACATAAGACTGGTTTTCCGTTTTTCTTTGTGTTCTGAATTTCTGTCTATAAGCTTCTGGAACCAGCTCGAAGAACCGCTGATTTCACCAAATCATAGTCGGCGCAATTTTCTGTGGGCAGAGTTGCATATGCTCTCTGTGCTTTTCCTGTCAGCACAGTTTGGAGTAGCATTGACCAGCATTCTTTCGGCCATCCGAGATTTAGTGCAGTTCGCTTAAAATGTGCGAAGTATCCGTCCACGTTGGCTTCTT
>OY757910.1:127395185-127610185 GCA_963585895.1 Sepioteuthis lessoniana
TCTACTCAGAGTTAATCATTTTCTTCTGAGACACCGATCATATTACAAATGTTATAAAAGCGGGATTATTTTCTAAACTGACGCCATTTGTCGTCTCTTGGACTCCGAATGTCGAAGTCTTAAACAGTTTTGCTGGAGATTTGCAGAAGATTGGCTCGTAATGTCACGGTGACTCAAATATGTGAGGAAATACGAAATTGTTTAGCGTTTTCTTTTTCTTCTAAATTTTAATCGTCGTTATTTTTTTTTTTCTAAATCTTATCTGATGCTTTGCTTATCATAATGGTTTTGCAACAATTAAAACTTCCGCTATAAACACCAACATCCACGCAGCTCGCAAAAACACGAAATTACTTATTTATCTATGTATAGTTTTTTTTTTTTAATATTTAATATTTTTTCTGCTTATGTTCTATTTACTAATATTTGTTTTTTAAGTTTTATATGATTATATGGAAAAATTATAATATACTTACATTGCTACAGCGCTACCTTGATACATAAAAAGGATGTGTGTGTGTGTGTGTGTGTGTGTGTGTGTGTATGCGTATGTATGTAAAAAGAAAGTCAATACGTAAAAACAGATTGGCATATTTGGCTCGAAGGATAGTTTGCAAAAAGAAATTCTTCAAGTGAAAGAGTGGGTGAGAAACGTATTACATTTTATACATATTTACCAACCCCTCCGCTCAGGCAGGATATGACACAAGGTCAGTTTGTAACCGTAGTTGACCAGGTTTGGATTCAGAGTTTTCCTTCTCCTAGACTAGTTGTCTCACCAACACTGAAGAACCTAGTTTTCTCTACAATTTATGCACAGCTGGAGGAGAATAATTGGATTCATACCTTTCCCAAGGGTATTACTGTTATGTGAAATACAATCAGACTCGTCCAGGATTTGAAATCGTATCGGTGTGTCCATTTCCTACGACGATAACCTTTACAATATATATATATATATATATATATATATATATATATATATTATATATATATATATATATATATATATATATATATATATATATATATATATATATATATATATATATATATATATATATATATATAACAGCACTTTGGAAAACAGACTTGATCTCGTGAAGAGACAAATTACACCCTGTAAGAATAACATCAATAATAGATCCCCCCCTTGATGATGGCCCAAAGTCGGACAGAAAGTTCTAGGGATACATAAAACTATGGACAATACATTAATCAATTCCCGCCGATACGAGAAAAGCAATACGCCAATACGAACGGACCCAAAAGAAAATATGTAGACAGAAAATATGTATTATGTTCAATGAAATTTGTATAACGAAGAAATGCTTCCAATATATATATATATATATATATTTCCTGCATAATACTATGGTAAAATAGCTTGGTGAATAGGGAACATAATTTTAATAACAATTAAAATTGATTAAAAAAACAAAGTTACGCAACTTTCGACCGAAACTTTTTTATAATCCATACTCGAAAGAATGAAAGGAATGAGGTTTTAAAGAAAATAATCTTTGTTGACTAAGGATGCACGTATATCCAGCAAGTACTCATCCATTGTGGACTCAAACGTCATTAAATGATCGGATGGTATTAATCATACTTTTTTTCATCGATTCTAATCATTATGTTTCCTATTTTGCAAAACACACACAAACACACACACACACACACACACACACACACACACACACACACACATATATATATATATATATATATATATATATATATATATATATATAAAGTTGGTGGACGAAGTCGAGGCTAGTGAGTAAAGTTTTCGCCAATGTCCCAGGAGACTGGCGTGCAAACCCAAGTTGAGTCATACCAAAGACTCTAAAAATGGTACGTGATACTTCCTTACTTAACACTCAGCATTATAAGGTACATATCAAAGGTAAAGTGGAGCCATCCAGGGAAAAAAAAATGCCCCCCCAAATCTCGGTGTACTAAGCTATTTAAAAGGGAGCTTCGGGTCGCCCTTGACTTCGCTCACCAACTTTACATATATATATATATATTGTCATCCACAGACAGACTGTTTCGTTCTATCAGAACTCTTCAGTTTGGCTTGACCCGAAGGACGCTCGAAGCCGGGATCGAAACTCGTCCAACTTACGATTGACTAAGGTTTCAGACCACACGGCTAGAAGCGGACTACGTTGTCTAAGGGAATTTTAAGGTATTTTATTTTTAGCAACAGCAGCAGCAGCCTTTGTTTATATATATATATATAAGAAAGTCTATACCGATAATGACATTTCTAACTTTGCTATAATTCTAGCTTCTTCAGAATTAATTTTAGCCCCCAAAGCCAAACATTCCTAATCTGAAGGGGGACACACAAGACGTGACATTATATATATATATATATATATATGTATATATATATAATATATATATGTGTGTGTGTGTGTGTGTGTGTGTGTGTGTGTGTGTGTGTGTGTGTGTGAGTGTGTTTGCTGAAATAATAGTGACACATAAACCCACCTATTTTATTGTAGATCCATTGAAATCTTCATATTAGTCGTTTGATATCTGAATGGAATGAATTAAAAACAGTGCCATATTTTTCAAGTGTCTTCGGCCCCAGAAGAACCATCTTTGGCAGAACGAACAGTGAAATGATAAACAAAACAATGAGTTGTATGCATTTTCATGAAGAGTTGGATGGAGCAAGACCAAGTGAAAGGGGGATTTACTGTGGAAAAGAACTTTACGGGTAATAAGAGGAAGAATTATCGGAAAAACATTTTAAGGCATTTCGAAACGTGGCTGCTACATTCGAAATTGACCCTGTTTAAAGAAGATTGGTAAATCTTTATACGTAGATTTTCAAGGATTTGAATTTTTTCTTTGTGTAATAGTTAAATTGGTGAAGTGCTTCTTTTTAGACTTTCCCTAGCTGACTTTAGTTCTATCTCTCAATACTTCAAAATACATTTGTGTCATCCTCAAAATACAGAAATATTTTCCTAGAAACACTTCCATATTACTCAAGAAAAAAAGAATAATATGAACATTAATTGATAAAATTTTACACAATTGCCTATTAATTTAAAATTAAAAGTTATTGCAAATACAATTTTTTTCATGTGTTCTTTTATTTCTTTATTCCTCTATTCATTTACTTTTATAGGTTTTTACCATTTTCAAATCACAGTTCTCTTTATCCTTAATGAACTACATCGACCGGGTGGCATTGACGGAAATTGCACTCTCTAAACTGTTTTGTTAAACGGTAGTTTTATGAAGAAAGAAATTTTCATTAACTTATTGATCAAACCCTTGCAGATGGTGGCTAGAGAATTCTCACTCCATGCTTATTGATTACTGCTTTGACAATTCCTCAAAGAGTTTTCATGATTATCTGGTGTTGCCATTAAGACGGCTTCCATTTAAGAAAGCAGGTTTTATTTCAGCAGCTTAGTGTTGCCTCTTACTTTTGCGCTCTTGGACTTGTAAGATTCTTGGATAATTAATGCCGGTAAATTTCATTTGAACCAGTCAGTCAAACAAATTGAAGTCCAATTCAAATCAATTCACTTAAAAAGCTTATGAATGTAAAATAGACTTCACTTTATTTGATAGACAATATGTTGCCATCTCTTTATTCCCAGACCACAATCAAAGTAAAGTAAAAATAAGATTTTAGCCGTATTGTGCAGAAAAAATCACCAGAAATGAATCTAAAAAATCTGTTCCTGGGTACGTATATCAGGTACCATAATTCATATGCGTGTAGGTGCATATAGCAAACAAATAAACACATTTACATGAATCAGAGATCTTCACGTAAATCTAATTCCAATAGGATATTCATCAGCAGAAATCTGGAATTAGATAAAGTCTCAACCTCTCAACAACCGATCAAGTGTTTGTATACATAGGTGTGCGTACATGTTTTATGACACAAGCACCTAAACACAGAGATCATCATCATCATCATGTCGCGCCGCCGGCGCGGATATCCCTGACCGTCTCTCGCCATTTCTCCCTATCATTCATCGCCTCCGGCAGGTCCGCCGGGTTACATCCCGTGTCCTCACACAGCTGCTGTATGTAGGTTCGTGCTGGTCGTCCCACTCTTGCACATCCATGTGTGGGGGTCCACAGGAGTACATCGCTTATGAGCTCGTCCTTGCTTCTCCAGCAGTGTCCTGCGTGTCTGGTTCGTCGGACTTGTATAGTTTTTGTGATGGGGGGCAAGTGTCCGTATAGTTGGAGTCTCGTGGGGTGTTGTCGCCAGGACTTGTTTAATACTGCTCTCAACATTCTTGTATAATTTCCGTCCAGCCTCCTTTCCAGCCGCTTCGTAAGCGTCCATGTGGTGCATCCATATACCAGTATCGACACAACCGCTGCCTGGAAGAAACTGCGTTTCATTTTATCAGTTAGGTCCGACTTCCATATGATCGAGAGCCTATCGATAGCTGTCCATGCCTTCGTCAGTCGTGTGTCGATAGCAGCGTCTCATCAACCGAGAAAGAAAGACAAACATAGAGATACATACATATATTAAAAAAAAAAAATTACATAGACCAGAGGTGTTAATATAGAATTAAGTCCAATGGGACTTTCACAGTCATAAAACCTGGAATTAAACACGATCACAAAAATCTATCAAAATAATCTTTATTATAAAAACAACAGCCAGGACGTTACTTAGCAATTTTAAATATCTTGACGAACACGTAAAGTCAGAAACGTTTTGAGGATTTATATATGAAATAACGAAAACCTAAATATCATATTCAAAATCATTTGCGGACCTATCCATCTTTAAACATTTATTTTTCTCTCGTTGTAGCAACAACAATCTTATATATATATATATATATATATATATATATATATATATATATATATATATATACTCAATCCCGTAGTGTAACATTGTCAAAATATGTATGGCTAGTAAATAATTAAACGATCAGATTTTCAATAATAAAATGTGACAAATCGAAAGATTCAAGCTTACAAAAGATTTTAAAATAGCTTCAGATTTTGTTATGCAAGCTAGAACACGGTAAAAGCAAATTGCTGAAGAAAAAAAAAACGATTTGATATTGCTATCTAAGTGTAGACATTCTAAAATATTCACATATGTTATTCACCCGCAGACTAATTCTATATTTATTCTCCTCTTTTTGGACAGCTATATATATATATATATATATATATATATATATATATATGTGTGTGTGTGTGTGTGTGTGTGTGTGTGTGTGTGTGTGTGTGTGTGTGTGTGTACATCTTTTCAGCGTATGAGTGTCATGTGTACTTCGATCTTAACACGTGATTTTTTCAGCGAACTCTAATTACGATTGATTGGCCTTTTTTCTCCTTTTTTCTTCTGATGATTGTTTACAGCCCATGTAACTTTAAACAGCTTATTTTTTGTGTCCATAATATATTTCCCTTAGTTTTCTTGGAAACCTTTTTTGTAAGCATTTATATTATTCACTGGATTCTATGCATTGATCTCTTTCTCTCCCTCTTATTCTCTCTCTCCCTCTCTCTCTCTCTCTCTCTGTATATATATATATATATATGTATATATGTATGTATGAACGTATGAGGTTGTTTGCACACGTGCATGTGAATGTATGTGTGTGTGTATATTCTAAAAAAGTACATAATTGTCGGCACATTTTTCAAGTCAACAGTAATTATAAAAAATGAAATGAATTGCAGTCAGAATGTTTCTAATCTTTATTTTTTATTTTTTTTCAATTACTTAAAGGCATCTTTTTTTTCGGATTTCTTTTGGTTAGAAGAAAGAATAAAAAATTGGTATGAAGACATAAAAAGTCTTTTAAGATGAAATGAAACAGTGACTAAAGCCTATGAAACTTTCATTATTTCGAAAAATACAATCATGAATGGATTATGTATTAAAATTTTAAATACAATACACATTTTTATCGGAAAGTTTTAATTTCCTTAGTTTTATTGAATCGAAGTTTCATTTGAAAAGAATACATTCTGAAATGTTGGTACTGTGCAAGATTGTTCATGCCTTCAGGCTGAAATACTTTCATATTTTTCATCAGTGCCATAGATTTTTATTAGAACCTCAGCCAGAGTACTTTCCCCGTGAGCTGTCAGCCGTATCCCAGAATATATTTCACTTTTGAAAATATTTTTTCAGGATAACTATTGGCTTTGTCTACATCTTTTCTTTAATGTCGTCAATGGCATTTCAAGGACGACTTTACTTTTTGAAAAAAAAAGAGAGAATCAGTTCTTGGGTAATGGGCAAAAGATAATACATTAGAAACATAGGATGCTTCACCAAAATATCACTGCAGAAGCCGAACAATCTAAGAGCTTTTTCTTTGAGAATTTGAATGTCATCAAGTATAAAAAAAATACTGAATAGTGTTTCACTGCCAACTCAGTATCCACACAAGGAATATCTCCCTTTATTTGACAAGTTATATCAAGGCCAATAAACTGGTTCTCGAGAGATTCAAAATTACTTGATACCTTTTAGATAGACTCAATACATATTTATGTTACAGCAGTCAAACTTTGAACGTGTCAGATTTGTTTAACGTACGATTTTTGACATACGGTCAAGTCATGCTCAAATCAGCGATTCCCGCCAGATCAAGGAAGTTAAAACTGCTTAATACTTCGACGGTTCATCGTTTAGTAATTGAAGGCGGTGTATTCAATCTGAAGACAGCGTACCAGTCTAAGGACATTTTGATAAGTTCCAATATAGTATTATTTCCATGTGTTCTATGGGAGTCTCACATTTGACTGTACAATATTGCACCATAATCTTTTGGACACGATCTAATGATAGGCTAGTGTATCAGTAGAATAAAAGATCATGAAAATGTTTTAAGACCGACATCTTCTCAATTTCTGCTTATTGTCTGAAAGACGAGACGGCGATCGGAAATTGAGGTGACACTTTACTCAACATGAAGAAAAAAGAATTATGACCAGGGAGTTTGCAATAAAACAGAGATGATAAAAAAGCAGAGACCAACTTGTTGAATTCGAAGTGAATCTATAAAAGGATTATTAACAAATGAGCATAAAAATATTTTTGCCATCGGCGCTAAAACGATCATACTTAAAGAAAATCAAATATTGATGAATGTATTTCTCACTTTGTAATACAATCTATAAATAATATTTATGATTGGAATATCGACAGAAAATGTTTGAAAGCTTTGAGGAAATGCAAGAACAGTTTGTAAACTTTTCCAGCGAGATTAATCATGAATTTAAGTGAATTTATTACTTTATCATAGTTTTGATGTCTACATTTATTTTGAAAATTTAAATAGAAATAGCTTTTATGAAAAGGTCGATCTATCTATCTATCTATCTACGCACGCCTACATATATTATTCAACCAAGTTTTGTTAAAGACGATGGAGTACTGTTTGCTTATCATTTTTAAGTTTATTTTTTCAAGACTCCTTGTTATTTTCTAGTATCGGGATTTATTTAGCAATTATAAAAAATAATTCATTGAGCATTTTACATCTCCTCATGTAGGACAATATTTTACAAAAAACATACGAACCTAAAACAAACTCTTGTTAATAATAACTTTCCGAATAAACTAATTGATCAACAAATAAAACTATATATTCAAAACATTCTCAAAATATATTAACACAACCAACAATAACAATACTAACAGAATTAATCTATATTACAGAAATCAAATGCACTATAACTACAAATTAGATGAACAAGCAATACCAACTTCATAAAAAGACACATTAAAGCCATCGAAAAACAAAATCAAATAAAACTTATCATCTACTACACCGAATTTAAAGCATGAAACCTTATCCTAAAGAATAACACCAACTCCGCTAAAATACACCTAAACGAAACCAATGTAGTTTATTAATTTATATGACTATTTTGAGAGTCCCTCACGAAAAACAAAAATAATTCTAACATTGGCCATACAACCACAACATTGTCTCATCGTCTTACTTATCACCTTTCTGAAAATAGCGCCATAAAACAAGATTTAATAATAAAACACAACAATAGCACTAACCAACTTACATCTTCTGATGTAAGGAAGATTTTCACAGATAATACAAGAATTACAAATAAAAACAATAATAAAAAATGATTACAAATCCTAGAAGCAATATGCATAAAAATTTTTTTACAAAGGAGCATAGATAAAATAGCATTTAACACAGGCACAAACATATCATATATGTTTAATAACTAAAAATCACTAACTTTATTAGTAAAACTTTTTCCAATCGAACGTTTTAAAGCAAAAAGCTGAAAACGTTCCAACCGAAAACTTTAAAACAAAAGGCTGCAAACTATTAAAACAGTAAAAACTCAACAGTCAACACAACATTACTCTCAAAAGTATGATCGAATGCACTTGGGCAGAAGATATGGGGCAATTCCTTTAACATCTAGATCCCGGCACTAGAAAAATGACAATGAACCTTGAAAAAATATATTAAAAATAACAAAACTTGCTTGAATAATAACTTGCTGCCTAAACCTACACATATATGTATATATTTCAGCTTGTTCTATCTATCTGTCTATCTATCTATCTATCTATCTTCGAACTGATTTCGTTGTTTAATGGCATAACAACTTCGGTAAGATATTTAATGTCAAAACCATGTTGTAGAATAACAGTAGTGGTACTGTTTAACCCATGGCTGGAGGATAAGAGGCTTCATAATTTGCCTTCGGCTATTTGTGCCAAAGAGAACGTTATAGTACGACTGGAGTTCGAACTTGCTTCCTAATTTATCGCAGTCTATCACGTTAGCCACTATATAACAGGGACTCCCCAATCTCTCTATTTATCTATCTATTAATAAATATAAAATATGAATGACTTTTAAAAAAGAACAAAGGTAAGTTTTATTAAACATTTATAGTATCTTTGACATTACAAATGCCAATAATTCAATTGAAAGAATTTCTTTTCTCTAATGACTTCCATGGAAAGACATAAACTGATATTTTCAACGTTTTAGCTTTAGAAAAAATCTTGTAAAGACAAATAATCCGATTTTGTTCAGTCTGCTTAATATTTAAATGAAGTAAAACATTTGCCACAAATCTATTATGAACCGAAACCAGTAGCCTCTCTTTTTGAAAACTGGTGAATAATCCGTTACAAAAAGTTTTGCCATAGCTCTTTTAAATGAAACGGAGTTTTATCCAGTTTCATCCAGGTTTTTTTAAAATATTTATAACATTTGTATCATGTTTTTAACATTTTGTCAGATAAAGAGGATATTGTTTTCAGCTTACATACACCCGGTCGCTAATGGGTTAATTATTTTTCATCCAGGTGGAAACTACTTTTATAATGCAAGTCACAAAAAAAAAAAACAATCCCTAGATTCGATTCTTGAATAATAAATGAGGAGTCAGAATTTCAAACATCAACAATATGCAATGATCCAGGATCCAGAATCCAGTAACAGTTTTAAAGTTTATTTTGATCTTTGAAATTTTAATTAATACAGCTTCTATTAAAAGACTGAAGAATCTACTTTGATTCCTCTCGGTCTCTCTCTCTCTCTCTCTCTCTCTCTCTCTCTCTATCTATCTATCCATCTATCTACCTCATACTTTTAATATACGCCATAATACGTTTGGCGTCGGAGGGTGTCGTCAGTGATGTTTTGCTTGGTTCCTTACGGGAGTTTCAGCTCTTCCAACATCATATTCTCCTCACCAAGCAGACCCTATCAGAGACGATCAGACTCTGATACTCCCTCCAGTTTACGCAAGAGTAGAATCTATTTCCTTTATAATTTTTTTTCAAAATTTACAAAGGGGAGCATGAAGCCTCGAGTTTTTTAGTAGGGGAGGAGAAAGGGATCCGGAATGTTTGACTATGAAGCAAAGTATACCTCGCTAGCCACATTCGCCGACACATTCATACAATATAATAAGGCATCCATCCTTCACCATGCACGCTTCCAGCACCAAAACACCATATTAACTCTATGAGAAATACGTAAAACCCCGGATGAAAAGCGTATGATATTTTTTACAAGGAATCATTTATATACAATTGATGGATATGATGGGAAATGGGAAAAAAAAACGAAAGAAAAAATAAAACAGAACAAAAGAAAAACCCGTTTGATTGCCCTCCCATCCCGCTGTTTGTAAAATGGAGGCCGACTGCTTTCCAAGGGGCCGAAAACAAGCCGAACCTTCCCTAACGACGAAGAGAACAAAACTAAGGGGGCAAAAGAAACACAGGGTAGGGCGCGCTACGGGTGACTTGTGTGGGTTACAGGGATCAAATTATGGTAATAAAAATCTAAGATCTTCGGAAAAAAGTGTGACTGGATCAAGGGTTATGAAACAACAAAGAATGGAGGGGAGGGAAGATCTTGGAGACAAACAACTAGATGACGGGGAAAAACTGCTGATGAGGGAAAGAAGGGAGACAAGCAATCCTACTTACTGGGGTGGGATCCCGAAGGACCCTGTTCGTATTCACAATACACAGGTAGAGGAGGGTAGGATGACTCCAACATTGCCCCCTTTCGCATGACCAGACTCGCTGCATGCAACCATCTTCTATCGAATGTAATGTCCAAGCGTTTTCTTTTGTATCTAATTTTTACCGTAAGTTAATGCCTAAAAAACTAAATCAAATCAAAATGAGAAACGTTTGCACCCTCATACAATCCCTTCTTTCGCGTCTTCCAAATCGCCATTATAGCTACTGCTAGGATCACGAGAAACACCACATGCTTCTCACCTTAAAACTGAGGCAAAACATTGTCTACGACGTAACCAACATCGAACAGTCCGAGCTACTTAAGTTCGATGTGGGCCGTCAAATGTCTGACGTGATCCCAAAACGGACGAACTCGATCGCAGAAGTAGGAAACGTTGTCAGCCGTTTTCACTAAGCCATTGCTGCAGGGTGGACAGTTGGGCATGTCTGCTAGGCCCACTTTAAAATTCAATCTGATAAGGGGCAACGCGTTCCGTGCAAGCCACCAGGTGAGTGAGAACTCGGAATTGTTCAAGAAGCCCGAACCTGGCGCCCAATTCCAATGCAAGCGAACCTCCACCATTAACCAGGTGAGCCGACCCACGAGAGGATCTGAAGTGGGATTCACCACTAAACTTGATAAAGTTCCATTCGAAGTCGATAAAGATCACTGAACCGAGGAAGGTTTCGAAGGACCTGACGGCGTTCGCAGAAAAACGGTGCTTCACCCCTCGGCTTACGTTGGCCTCCGGCTTTGTGGTCTGACTTAAGGCGAGGAAATGGCTCGCTCGCCTTTTGCCTCCACGCCGTGTCCTTCTATAAGGATCGGCCTAAATAAGCCAGTCTTTCAGAGAACCAGTGGTTCTCCAGATCAGGCATACCTAGACCCCCACTATAAGGACGTTGACAACAGGCCTTTCTACGGCCCATCAGCCCCCCTCAAGTAATTTGAAGAAGGTATCCTTGAAGTACCAGCCTACTATTCTTAGGCCGAAGAAGAACAAACAAACGGTAAAGGGTGTACACGGTTCACGCCTCCACCCTGCCTTTTAAGGAAAACGCCTTCGAAACCAGGTAGCCACCTGGGCATCTACCTTGGCCTGTACCTCCGACCAGTTTCGCTCAAGCTGGAGGCTGGGTCTGAACCATATCCAGAGGATGTGGATGTGTCTGTCACTCCAGCGGAAAGGCCCTGGCAGGGGATCTCCAGCTCTCCAGGAACCTAGTCTCAAACCTTCGCTCTAATCAAAGTTGATCATGACCCCTACTATCTGCTCGTACCTCGCAGCCACCCTCTTCACGGCGTTCATATCCTGACGGTGGGACACAAAGACAGTGGTATCATCAGCGTATATGGATACCTTTGCCGAAAGAGGGCTAGTAGAAAGGATACCGCGCGGGGCTTAACTGGCCTTCTCATTGAAAAGACTACGGAGCAGGGGCCCAAAGCAGGGATACAGAAAAAAGGAGACAGGGGGCAACCCTTCCGAATCAAACGCTCGATCGCTAAAGCATCTAAGCGCTTTCCGTTCACCTGCAACTCTACCTGCGGGTTCTGGTACATTATGCTGATCCATTTGCGGAACTCCGGCAGTTTCCAAAATATTCACCAAGAACCGATGGTCAACCCTATCGAAGGCCTTGGATTGATTCAAATTTATCAGTGCCGTCTTTTAACCCCTTTAGGACATCGCGCACAAAGTGGAGGTTTTCTTGGATTGATCTTCCCTTCACAGAGTTGTTCTGCTCAGGTCCGATACAATCGCTAATGAAAAGCTGCATACGATTCACTAAAACCCGGGTCAAAATCTTTGAACCAGTATTAAGCAGAGTTATGGGCTTGTAGTCGTCTAAGTAATCCCAAACATGCTTGCCATCTTTCTTCAGCAATGTGATCACGCCCGTGGTAACGCTGCCAGGGATGGCTCCCTAGGTGAACCAGTGGCTGAACATATACGTCAGAATTGGCACAAACATGTGCGGCAGACTCAAGTACACTTCGGAAAAACCATCTAGTCCTGATGATTTGTTGAGTCCAACCTACTTGAACGCATCACGAACTTCGCATTCAGTAACAACACTCTCACAGCTAGCTTAATCGGCCTTCAGGCTTTTGACCTTGTGTCAAGTCGTGTCTGGTGTGAGGCAGCGACAAATATCAACACTCTCACAGCTAGCCGCTTCTGCCTCCCGGGCAAATAGTTACAAAACTCCTGAGGCGGGAATTCTCGCGCATTTGATGATTCAACCCGAGCATGCGCCCTTCCGGGGATTTGACCGATTCGATCTACCGAGAGGTAAAGCTACGTACTTTTTCCTCACGCGCAAGTGCGTTGCATTTCAATGATAACAAAGTGATTTCAAAGATAAAAGAAAACTTGTTTACGCAAAAGTGGAAAGAAAAAAAAAAAATAGCTATTTATTTATTTGGACGATTATAGATCACAAATTCGCGCTTCTGATTGGTTGTTGCAAACAACCAATCAAATACGCGGCACGGTCAATTCTGGTGATCAGCAAGGACTTTTGTTCGTTTTTTACATGAGGGTGGGCTTCATGCTCCCATTTCTAAATTATGTAAATAATTTTTAAAAGGAAATAAACTTTTTTAACATAAATTGTTCGTAATTATTCATTTGGACAGATCCTGTCTTCCTGTCCCGTACGCAGCTCTCGCCGGACCAGGGTGTCTGGTTTTGTGATTTTTTTCTTTTTATTTCTTCTCTCACTAAAAAAATTCTATCTATGTCAATCCAACTTTTTCTAAAATTACTAAAGTTATATTATATCGGGCATCGATGTAATCAACTAACTAAAGTTACAATGGCAACTGGAAATTTTTCTTTTTTCTTTTCAGCTACTTTATGCATCTCAACGTGTCCAAATAAGAAAAAAAGAAAAAAAAAGAATTCCGTTTAAGTATTTGTTGTAAAACATATCTAAGTGCTCCAGACAATGCTTGAGAAATTTTAAGTTTTTAAAAGAACGGTTTTATTGAAAAATCTATCTTTTCATGGCCTACTAAAGCCCTCTATGCAAAGTTTGCGTTTACAAACTTAAAAAAACAACAAACTAAATGAACTATATTAAAGAACGAATTAGTTACGCCTGTAATTGAAAACTTACAGAGAAAAACATAAATGACGATAAAATAATTAGTAAATCACAGTTAAAAAATATGTAATTCATTTTAACTATTTACAATAGAACAAATCATTGGCGCTTGAAACATTGATCAAGAAATATTAATCTTAACAATGTAACAAATTAAACGAAAGACAAAATTCTTCAAATTTTGCATTCCTTTTTCCATATGTTAAAAAAAATCTTCCGTACAATTTCAGTGTTTTCCCGACCAAAAAAAAAAAAAAAAAAAAAAAAACAGCAATGACAAAATCACCCTACAATCAATCTACGGTAGAACACACGAAATACTGATCGGAAAATATTCGTTTTCATAGATTTGAAAGCAATCGAAAAACCGAAAGAGCAAAACCTGTATTCCCCTTCCCTATACAACACACACAAATATACTCACGCTAATACACACACGTCTACAAAAATCTACCAGCACTCTAGTATTATATTAGTAAACATTCCGATTGCCCTTGTAACTTTTACAACCAATTTAAGATGAACTCATCAAATTTAAATTTGCACCACCGAAAACTAATTAAAAAAAAAAAAAAATTCGAAAGGTCATGTAGTCCTTTTCCTATAATACTCAAAGAAATATTATATATATATATATATATATATATATATATATACATGCGCGCGCACACACACACACACACACACACACATGGTTATGTCGGACCCATCCTAACATGAAATTAGGATTTTATCATATTTACCAACCCCTCCGCTCGGGCAGAATATGACACTAGGTCAATTCTTAAAGTAGAATGAAAATAAAATACGTAAAACTCATTTGAAATCGACGTTTTTTATATTTTAATAGCTTAAAGAAAAATTTGAAGAGCAATAATACGTTAGAATTTAGAACAACATGAAAGGTACAAAAATTATTTGATTGCAAATCATCGTTCGCCTTGGCGATAAAGCTTAGAATACATTAACTGTATTCCCTTCTGTGGGGTAAGAATTCCTCCCAAGAAATGTGTGTCCCGTGTATGACACAAAATAACATTTGATGATGAGGCTCGATTTCTAAAGATATGGGGAATGTTGAGTAGGCTTTCATTATCATTACTTCCACGTCCATTTTGAACGAACGTTTTAGTACCTGTTAGGGTTCCATGTATCAGTCAAATAGATTTGTTTAGAAATGATTCATATTCGATTGGAGAATATGCAAAGAAATTCTTATGAAGAATTACATAGAAAATCTGGATTTGAAGGTGTAATTTACACGATTCCCTAACCTCTTGACATAACGCTAGATTGATTGATATGTTGTTGAAATCAATCAATGAATCATATTTAAATACACACCCAGTTAAATTTCAAAAATACAAGTTTTTATATCAGCCTATTTGAACGAATATGTTAATATAAGAAAGGGTTGGCCTAGATATGAAACCCATTTCTTCTGATGTATATGTTCCTGTTTTAGAGAGGAATGGAGTGAGGAGTCTCCTTTCTTTGTGATTACAGTCAAATTCATGCTAACAGAGAGTGTGAATACAAATACAACTGTTTAAAATTATTCGTATTCTATAAAATCGTGTTTAAAAAACCCTCCGAAGAAACTACTTAAAAATGTAAATATGATCGTGCGATGAACTTGATTCCCTAAATTCTAAGTATAAAATAAACCGAGACGTCTTCCTATGTCCTTAAACTTAATCAAATTTTCGTCTGAATAGTACGCCTACCGTAGCAACGAGAGAATTCAACATGGTAATCTCAAACACAATTGTGGGACATTTTTACGGGAGAAATCTGAATTAGAAGCAAAAGCATTAGTAACTGCCTGAAGAATATATTTAAAGTGATTAGAAATAGAGAAATTGGTGGGTGTAATGCTCACAAGTGATTTAGGAGGTTTTCAATCGAATATAAGTCATTCAGCAAGACCAGCCGATAAGCATTGATGTTGATTGATTGAGGGTTTTCTTGAAACTTATCCAAGTCAAACATATTAGGTGTTTGCATTGAGGTTTAACAAAAACAATGAAAATGTACATCTACACCTATACTAAGCCATAAAAGATACGCACAAAGGATAAACTTTTTTCTTGTGGAATTTTAATTACAATACATTGCAAAATAATTACATGGATTTTATTTTATTTGGTAACCAAAGTTTTTTATTTTATTTTCAGTGAGTATCAAATTTTTCAAAGCAAATCTGTCGAAGTGTAAAGTATTTAAAATTCATGAAAAATAATATTAACTAATTATATAGCAAAGAAGTGATTTCCGTTTAAGAAAACAAAGGAAATATAAAGTAATTCTAACAAACAAGGAAAATAGATATCTTGTTTAAATTTTGTTTTCTTTCTTTTTGGGGTTGCTATTTTGGTTAATAGCATAGCAACCCTCGTTGGTTACTTAATTCCAAAGCCATTCTTGTAGAACAGGGATAAGGGAGTTCATACTGTTATATAATTGCGGAGGGATTTTTTTATATTATCATTTTTCGTTTTATATATCTTGCCTTTCGGTTTAGTTAGGCTGAGAACAGTTCGGCTTAGTGCATGGGTTAGTTAGGTGCACACATTGAGTGCAGGTGTTCACGGGGCGGATGTTACAATCACAGATGTCACAATAAAACCCCAGATAGGAAATAGGACCGGGGACGTGATTGATGTCATGCCCGGAAGCGATGGGCCAAGGATTTTGGAATTTGAAAAAAACAGAGTTGAGATTTGGGCTTGGACGAAGAAAGTCGATTTTCGGAGCTCGCCGAGGCCAGACCAGTTGGGGCTTCGAAATGTGCCACGCGTTTGTTGAGTCAGTGAGTCGAGAACTGACGATGTACGAACAGTCATCATTGTAAGAAATTGTGTCTCTCTCTCCTCATGGCGAAAAAACCTTAAACTCAAAAAGGTAATAAAAAGTTTTGTACCTGAACTAATTTCGTGATTTTTCGGATTCCTATACGCGTATAACTGTGTTTATGAACATTTGTGAACGTTTTCCCTATCCGTATGAATATGTATATTTCACGTATTCATATCTTGGTCGTATTTTTGAATATTTTTGGACCTATATATGTTACAATACCTTTCCCAATGGTATAAGTCCGTAGGAGTACATAATAGTATAACTGCAATTCGAAATCGCTGACAACGATGTCACAGTCAATCACTTTAATCATTACACCTCCAGGACGCTCCCCACAGTTTGTTTTTTTTAAATTCAATAAACATCAAAGAATGTCCCCTATTGTCTGCTGTATTCAGTTTTTACTCAAACCTCTTTACCTTTTAAGAGACCTTTTCCTAAATCAAATTGTCATATTGTGGCGGGTCCGACATAACAGTCATACTAAGTAAGGCTAAATCATACCCTAAATTACGAAGAGAGAGAATATCCTGGTTGCAAAAGCGTAGACGTACACTTCCACTCATAAGTTAACGCAAGCAATCTCTGAGGTGTCTTCAAGGAAAAGCAAATACCAATATTTAAGAAACTTTGTATGTGAAATCTTTTCTGGATGTTTCCTGAAAAGTGTGCTCACGCATATGCACACACACATGCACACATACACACAAAGACATCCATATTTACTAAAACATATCATGTCGGCTTGTATTGAACTACACATGTTATAGTGAATACTTCTTTTGTTTCCAAAGTTAAAATCAGACGATATATCAGATAAAAGAAAATGTGCTACGAGAAGTTCAAATCGATTTCCAAAAGCATTTAATAAATGAAAAAAAAAAAAGAAGCTCAGAATAGTGAATATAATGAAGTGGGGAATATTAAAAAAAAAAAAAAGAAACACTTTCATTAAATCATAAATAAAGCAATAAATTTATTTTATGAATAATTCTTTTTAGATACTTTGTATATCGACCTAAATTTTATTCTACAGCCAATAGACGCAAATTAATGTACGGATAATGTATGGAATAATCGCTCTAAATATTCGATTTGTTTTTCATTTAGAAATTATGCCAGCAAACAGAATATAAAGAAACTATTTCAAATATCACTTGTTCATTCTCAGAACACGTGTTTTCAATCAATTGTTGGTAAAATTTTGTCTTATGTGCAAATATAAGTTGTTTATTATTTATGAATTTGGCAAATGCATTGGTTACGCATTTATCGTTTAAAATGAAGCCAGGTATTGACTAATCTCGTAGATATGAAAATTCCACATCAATGTATGTAAATGACAGCCATTTATAATGAACTGATAAAATTTGGAAATGACCTCCCCTTTAGCAATCTCGTTTCAAATAAACTTCGGCAACCAAATTCACAATCATAATTCTTTTTCAAGGAATATATTCATTAAATGGTAATCATAGATTTCTTTCCTATTGTTTATTAAAAGGTTAATTTCTTTAGTTGTAGTCTATATGATAATGATCTTATTTTTCTGTTTTTCTGTAAAATAACACACCTTAGCTAAACTGTGGTCAACACAGTAGCATTAATATTTTCAGGAATAAGATTATAATCTTCGTTCGCGCTGTGCCCGATCATTATAGTTTCTCAGTAGAGAGGAACATCTAATTATAAATAATGACAGGTAGTGTTTGATTGCGACTTTTGCAGATTCTTTCTGATACTGCCATGTTTTTAGTTGAAAATAAATCTTATGAGGTGAAAATACCTGATTAACTATCTCGTGATCGTCCTTCTCCTAGACTGTCCTACCTATCCATTTGGCTAAAAATTCCAATTTTACTGAAAATAGGGAATAACAGATGACCTTAACCCTAACCCTAACCCTTTCTCAAGAGCATTATCATAAAGTGGGACACAAACAGCTGTATCCAGGAATTTGTCTCGTTGAGGCCATTTTTTCCGACTATACGTCATCTGTGATTTTAATTATAGAGTAAATTATTTATTTATTGTTTTTATCTATTTGCAATCAATAATAATATAAACAAAAGTGGTCTTTAAATTGATAAATGGAAAATATATAAAACATGACGATTTTTTTTACAGAAACAATACTTTATTCCTAAATTTTAAAAGTGTATAATATTTTTTTATTTGCAAGTTACAATATGTTTTTCGTTCTTTTTCAAATCTTTGATATTGTTTATTCAACCTCATACACAGACTGAAATGTTTTACAATTCGACAAAATTAATACGTTTGTGCAAAACTATTTGTATACTTCATAATTTCTAGACACAGAATCGGTGATCAAATCAAAACAATTCGATCTTCTCCATTTACCTGACGGGGACGTGTGTAAGGAATAACAATGTTGAAAATAGGCTCAGCGAACCATGTTTGAAACTCTGAAGAAGCTATTTGCATTTTCCTGCACCCTAATAAACTTTAAAAAGGCATCAACTCATCATTTCTGCCTCCAGTTATGGATGAATAGTAGGTTTTACTGTCTTCTGAGCCATGTTTAAATATAGAGAGTATGATTGACAGACTTAAAATGCGAGGAACAACACTTGTACAAAAAGGGATCTATGCTTCTGTAGCAGACTGCATCAACAACATTAAATATTAGAGTTATCTTCCCGTTACTCAGAGTTTTTCGTGCAGCGCACAATCAGCAACCTCATTCAACGAGCCAAATTCAACGTATAGACTATTTGGCTTTCACTGCACGCTAATAATCTTGAGAAAGGCATGGACCTATCTTTTATTCATCCAGCTATGGTTGGCTAGACTGGGTTTTCTCTTTATTGTGGCAATAACACCAAATTGCATAGTACCTTGGTTTTTCTTTGAACACAACAAAGAAAGAAAACCTGCTGCATAAGCAATTTCCGGTCTTCAGTACAACATCGCCCCGACCTGACATCCCGATCCAGATTCTTAATCTTGTGACCCTGGCAAATGTCTTAAAACATGTGAAAACCAAACCAAAATATCAATAATAACCCATTTTTTAAAAATCACCATAACACAAATTAGTTACATCATGACAGAAAAATGTGTTGATGTTAGAATTATGAATATGTTCTTTTTTAATGACTGGAAAATAAGCAGTGACTTATTATTTGTATAAGAGTAACTCTGAAGCTCAAATAATAACAATTAAATTTGATTAAGTGTTTCACGTTTGGTATTTGTAAGTGTTTGAGTATTAGATTATTTACGAGTCATCGCGCTAATTATAACTTCGCCCAAGAAAGAACTTTTACTAATTTCGCAATTGCTTTTTTTTTTC
Source organism: Sepioteuthis lessoniana (assembly GCA_963585895.1). Taxonomy (NCBI): domain Eukaryota; kingdom Metazoa; phylum Mollusca; class Cephalopoda; order Myopsida; family Loliginidae; genus Sepioteuthis; species Sepioteuthis lessoniana. The sequence goes on from OY757910.1 coordinate 127,414,994, forward strand.
TCATGAATAATGCTGAAGGTTTTAACAAGGATGTTTCCAATATGAACTTTAGAATAACAAAATATAGAAAAGCCTTAATTCCCTGCATCTCTTTCAAAACAGTTTTCCTCATGTGAAGTAGTAAAAGACGCCCAATAAATACGCTATCAAATTTAGAAATGTCAGCTCTTAATCTCTACCCTATTATTGTTTGCGTGTATGCAGTAATCTTGTCACATGATTTTGTCTTTCATTTTATTTTAGCTGACTTGTATTCACTTTGCTGATTTCACTTACTTTGTTTTTATTTAATAAAACCCCCAGTAATTTTATATCATGACCGAACTGACTTTTCCCTTTTTCATAGAAATATCATAAGAAATGTATGTGTTTAACACTTTGCTGGTTTTCGGTAGATTCTCATATTAAAAAACGGAGTTTTTTTCAACTGTATTATTCCACTTACAGAAGAAAGATATATAATCATTTATTTTTGTATTGTTAATAAAATATCCAAGTTATCAAGACCTTGGTCATCAACATTTTTTTCGAAGACAACTCGAGAACTTTCCAGAAAGAATGTTTTCAAACTGCCAGGTGATGGTTTCAACAAGGAATAATAACTAAACATCTATCTATCTATCTATCTATCTATCTATCTATCTATCAACACACACACACACACACACACACACACACACACACACACACACACACACACACACACACACACACACACACACACACACACACACGTATATATATATATATATATATATATATATATATATATATATATATATATATAGGAGGCGTTTGTGGTGTAATGTTATGACAGCCATTCGAGTTGAAATCTTGATGACCCTGTTTGGATTTTATTCAACGCCAATACTATTGAAAAACGTATGAATCTAACATTCCTTCTTAAAGCTATGAGTAAATAGTAAAGCACACTGGGGTCTTTAACCTTGGTATTGCAACTAATATAGGAAAAGGAATACATCGTATCACTTCCTGCTTGTGTGGAGGAGTTCATATACATATTTATAATTTATAATTTCAAATATCAATATTCGTGATAGATCATCTACTTCTCACTTTGAGACTCACATAGAAGAGACAGAAAAAATTATCACAGGCTGTTGACTCTGCGTCTTGGTTTCTTTGTCTAATGCCATACCAACTATTACGCGTTATTTAATGCCAACACTATCCTTGTAGAAAGACGGTTTTAGTGCTATAGCAAGGGAATTAGGTGGTTTATTCAGTTTCTAATATTATTAGCTTCAAAGTAAACATAATTGCGCGTCTGGAACCTAAACTTGTTTACTCAGATGTTACAGCCCAGTACATTAGACACACCACCACGGGAATTTCCCTTCAATTTGTCTTTATGCAGGAAGCAAATAAATCTCGAAAATAGGAAAATCATTGATTTTGAAAGCTGTGAAGTTTACTGTTGAAAAAAAATCATACAATGAATTCACACAACGAAATTCAATTTGCAGTCAACACAGATAACACAAAAATTAAATAAAATTTATTCCTGTCTCGCAAAATTGCCATCAAATCGAAATCACGCACAACGGCATATATATATATATATATATATATATATATATATATATATATATATATATATATATATATATATATATATATGCATTTATTTTGGCCTGTTTTGTAGAAGATATATTTGCACGTTTCACTAATGGTTTCAGTGTAATCTGCAAAAACCCACATAAAACATGTGTTTCGAATGCTGATTTTTAAATAAAGAATGTTCTTATTTCGAAGTTCCCTTTAAATGACATAGGTCTCAAGATGTTTAATAAATCTTCAGCTTCTTGTTTAGTGACTGTTCTCTGATTTGCATCCATTGGAAAATATCTCGTCGAAATCACACATCCACATGACGAATTATTCTTGCTCGGTAAATGATACAGATGCCTATTTCTTCTCTTCATGACTCTTATCGATGCACAGAGAAAACTCAACGTTACGATTCAGGCCAGTCTTCTTTAAACATAAGTTTGGTTTCACTCAATTTTTTTTTATTATAAATTCCCTCCTTATTTTACATTGTGTAATGCTTATCTACAGTGAGTCATTTGAATGGCACATAGTTCCTTTGACTCCCTCTTGCTATCCACCCCTATTATCCTTTGCTCCTAAAATGTCTTCTAGACTGCATCTAGTGTCCGCACAGGGTTGATATACATAATTCCTCGCTGGTTAACCATCAGTAGTACGTTCATGTATAGGAGTCCCTAAAAGAATATGATTTACAAAGTAATCCTTCTCTAGAATTGCTCAGCATATTTTTCATTCTACTTGGATGATTTGTGAGATGGGAGATAGGTGGCCCGACAGATATTGTTTTGTGGGTTGTTACTTTCAGGATAAGAAGTACTAAGCTAAGCTTACTTAATACAATGACAGGTACCTACAACTCACTATTTAGAACTAATAAAGTTGTCATTACTATTTACTTCATTTATGAAAACTCCCTAAAGTAACATTCACAATACAGGTTAATAATCCTATTTTTATTTTGTTGCAAAAATCCAGTTTAAATCATCAGTTCTTGTAGCATCGCTTTACCTCCATTGACGAATTTTTTTTTCTTGTTTTCAGTGAGACATATCAAACAAACATGGTTTAAAATATCATTGATCAGGCAAATCAATCCAGATACATCAGATGGAGTAAAAAGGATTTTATCTCGAATAAAACTCAGTATTTGAACGGCTGATTGTCTTGATTTGGATTATTGTTAAAAGGATATATCAACTCTTTATGGATTATCTAATTCTCTTATTTAATTCATTTGAAAATGTTTGATTGTGAATATAACTATATTTTTAAAGTTCCTACCGAATAGTGGACTTTTCAATCCATGGAAACCAATGAGTAAAATTAAAAGAAATCGAAAAGAGAGATAAGTACGTAGACCTTGCTAGAAAATCTAGAAAACAGTAGAACATGAGAGTGACGGTGATATCAGTTGTAATTGGTGCACTTGAAACGATTCTCAAAGGGTTATTACAGGGACTTGAGGACTTGGAAATAACAGTGTGCAAGTGGAGACCATCCAAACTACAGCATTACTAAGATTGGAGCAAATATTAAGAAGAGTGGACTTGCTGTCACTCAAAATCCAGTGTGAAACCATTTGCTAACGATCGTGTAAAAAATTCTCAAAGGAATATCAATAACAATAATAATTTATTTACACAGTTATATGTTTCTAAGGATGGCAATTGAATAAGTATAATGTTCCAACTGTTTAACCAATAGCTGGGACTCTAGAAGGTATTACAAATCCAGGCCAGGGTGGATATGCGTGTACCCCAAGAGACACAAAACTGCAGCCTCACTACCGAATGTAGTTCCATGTCATATCCAAGGCACCCCTATTACGCTATGGTTGACAAATGGACGATTGTATTACTAAGACATCAAATAAACGATTGCACCACCACAGTTTTCAGCAGACCATTGTAACGCGACGGCACCACAGAGACATTTGTACCACCGCGTAAACTCTCAAGGCTCTTCCTCTTAAACTTATTTCCGCCAATCACAATCAACAGTTGATTTGCTGCTGATATATTTCTATTTTTAACTTGGAAGTCCACTGCTATCCTGACCTAGACTTGGGGAACCTCTAAGACTAGCTAGGAAACAACTTACTATTAAAACAATGAATCGGAGTCCCTAATTATATTATAGATAATCATAACCATCTGCAGAAGATACAGTGGGCGATTCAAAGCCTCGTTATCAGACTGAAAAGGGCGATCATCAAAACAAATAGGAAATACATATTTATACAATAGATTCAGAGCGATCATATCTTACGTGTTACAGAGAAGAATCAAGACAAATTACACCACTAAATGTCACGATTCTCACCTATTTTTGATTCTTTGCAATGTCATGCGGTGATAAATTGAATTCCTTGTTTCTAGTCTTTTTCTACTGATATTAGAAACATTTGGAGAGTTTGCTGATTGCTGATAAAAAGAACACAAATTTTATTTAATGAGGGAAAAAGTTGATGAAACTATGAAAATGATCCAGGAAGAAACCTAAGCGAACGAGCGGTATCAGTTATTTAAACGTTGTTAAATATTCCTTAAAACCAATCAAAATTTTCCCGATCTTCCACATGGCGAAATGATAATCTTGGAAAGAATGGTCTTTATAATCAATGAAGATCGTTATCAAACTGCAATTTGGTATGGGAAGCGAATGGATCATTTGACAGTTCAACTCACTGGACAGTAACAAACGTTTTGATAATGAAAAGCTTTTGTCTCAACTTTACATGTTTGCACAAATATGATTAAAAATGTTCGAACGGACGCAAAAATCTCAGAGAAGGGATTTGAAATGACCCTCAAATTCGTACCTGAATTTTGACTGGAGACGGTTAAATAGTTTCGTTTAATTTTAGGAGCTCTTTCATGTGCTTATTTATTTGCATAGATCTTTAGAATCAGTTTAACGATATATATTGACTGATTTTTATTTTGTGTAAAGCTGTCAAATGTTATTTTATGACACGAGGTTAGAGAACTGTATTTATTATACGTTTATATATATTTTTTGTGTAGTTGATTCTAAAGAGCTGTTTTTGCTTACAGCTCTGTTGAATACAAATATTTTTTAGAAGACTCGGACATTGAATCCAAATAGGTACTACCATTGCGAGTCAGGGTAACATGGGAATAATGATAATGAAGTGGTGACTATGTTTACCAGAGTCTCCAACCTGGAGTTTCACAATCAGTTCCATTTTACCGTTATACCAAACACACCCTTTTTCTGAGGGTCTTCATTCTCTGCAACTGATACTGTCAGTAACACTGCCTATATCACGTTTCACAATATTGGATTAACCGTCATCTTTTAGCATCATCATATACATCACATTTTTCTATTTTTATCGTTTTGATCGTGTATACAACTAACCTTATGAACCCGCTTTTTTTTAACTGCTTTTCATTCTTAATTTCATCGAGTGATTAAAAAGGTCAATTGTTAAGACCTTTCCTTTCATTACTGTGTTCAGCTTCTGTGTGATTTTCTTCGGTTCACTAGCGTTCATATAATGAACTATTTCTCGGTAACCTTATTTATTGTTCTGGAAAATCTGTTATTCGTAGATGACGGGAAACAAAGACTAATTAACTAATTGAGAGCATGTAATGTCACTTACTGAAAGATGCAAGTATTTTGAAGTGTTTTCAAAAGTTGAATTAGAGCACTTCTAGGAAACTATATTTACAAGGAGAAAACGCTTTGTATCAAATGTACACATTCCCTTCTCTAACTTTTAATTTCTTATTTAATTAGAATACGTAACTAATTACCACCATTAAATGCACACAATCAATTATTGTTAATTTATTCATAATATTTGTATCAATTGGATTAAAAAGACAATGCAGAAAAAATAGAGTGGTAATCCGATGTTCTAATGAGATAAATCAAAAATATATCCTAAAATTAATTTTGAATATAAGACCATACATTTTTATCTGGATATTTTGTGAACGCGTAACAAAACAAAACCAAACAAAAACGCTTGAACTAGAGATAAAAAGTTGGGAAATTATTTGAAAGCCGGAGGAAGCGTTTTTGTAAAAGCATCTTTGTATATCATTCTGCTATGCGATGAGAAGCCGGTGATTTCTCTGTCAGGTAACAATTCACTCACTGCCGTTAAATGGCAAATGAAATGGGATTTTTTTGGACTTTGCTAATTTAGGAGAGAATAAAAACAGGTTGATCGGAACCGAATATAATATTCAGAGTGTGTTAAGCGGATATATAAAAGAAAATGTCGGGAAATATTGTGATTAATAGATTAGAAAGAAAGAAAGAAAGAAAGAAAGAAAGAAAGAAAGAAAGAAAAGGTAGAAATAAGTCATAGACAAAACAAAAAAAGAAACTATATAAAAAAGCAAAAAGAACTATATGAAGGAAAAGGAAATAAAATTAAGAAAAAGAATGAGAGAAAAAAGAAAAAGAAACAAAGAAACGAAGAAAGAAAAAATGAAAGAAATAATTCTTTCACTTTTTCTCTCTTCCATTCTTTAAATCAAAGAAAGAGAAGAAAAAAAAAGAAAAGTGAATTAAGAAAAAGAATGAAAAAAAAAGAAGTAAGCCGAGACAAAAGCAAGACCGAAGGAAAAAAAAAGCAAGAAAGAGATATAAACAAAAAGAAAAAAAGGACAAAAATGGAAGTATAAGAAAGAAAAGAAGAAATAAACCAGTGGTGAAATAAATAAATAAATAAATAAATTAATAAATATGTTTTTGAAGGCACCATCAATTAATACGTTATGAATAAAAGACAGAAAATTGAAAGAAAGTAAAAATAAAGAAAAAAGAGATCGTAAGAACTTATCTAAAAATGGGTACAGGAGTAAATCCTTACTTTAAAAATTGTTTGTATGGATCCGTAAGAAACAGGTGATCGGGACATGTCTAATAAAAGAGATAAAAAAAACAGGCTGTTAGAGACAGGACACACACACTCTCTCTCTCTCTCTCTCTCTCTCTCTCTCTCTCTCTCTCTCTCTCTTTCTCTCACACACACAGACACAGACACAGACACACACACAGATTGATATTTAATTTGGTCAGTTTCTGAAGTAAGTAATTCTTATACACTGATCTATTTCAACGAGTGTCCTCATTTTCGGTAAAAGGTGGTATGTCAAGAACGATTGAGCTTAGAAGATTTAACCAAAAGGGGAATATTTCATCCTAGCAAAAACGGCGGAATGAGAGCAATATGTCCCCGTTGATTGAATAACAATACTGTTGTTAGCATGCTATCTTATAAAACTATTCTGCTCACGAAGGATTTTGCTCTTAAGGAATTAACTCAAAATGTCAGTAATACATTCGCTTCGAAACGCCATCTAAATTCCTCGAATATTTTGCTCACACCTCGTATATTTACATACATACAGATATTTAACGTTTCTGTGTGCGTATATATATATATATATATATATATATATATATATATATATGCATGTGTGTATATACGAGGTGCCTTCAATAAGTATCAAGACTTTTTTTGTAAAGGCATTTAAAATTTCGGAGACTCTTGAAAATTCAGTATATTATTGCTATACATCTTATAAGATGACTAACAAAGTTTTATGATATCAGGTTCAAATGAAGAGCTACGGCAGGAATTGGAACACACCCTACTAAAGCCTGATTGTCTCAGCTGGTGGATTTCAAAAATACAATCTTGACGTGAGGACACTTTAGAAGAACGATATGCAATAAAATTCTTTTTTAAACTTGGAAAAATACCACATAAACCTATGGAATGCTTAAGATTGCTCTTTGACCATCTTGCTTGAATCGAGCATCAGTTTTTGAGTGGCATAAGATATTCAAGGAAGGCAGGGAGTCTGTGAGGGAGGATGAGAAGTGTGGGAAGAGTAAGGAAGTCACAACACCAGAGTTGATTGGCAAAATAAAGAATTCCATGGACTGTGTGTCTATAGAGACAATATGTGCACAGTTTGATGTCAGTGTGGGAATTATTCGCGAGGAACTGAATATGCGGAATATTTGTGCGAAGTTTGTCCCAAGGGTGCCCAGAGAAGATCAGAAAAAAAGACGTTGTCATGACAGCAGGGAGACGGTCGAACTGATCTATTCAGATCCCGCAGTTCTTGATACTCTGGTGACCTGCGATGAAAGTTGGATTTACTACTATGACCCAGAGACCAAGAGACAGAGTTTCCAGTGGAAGCATGCTGGCTCTCCCAGACCCAAGAAGGCCAGACAGAGCAAATCCACCCACAAACATTTGATGATCTCTTTTTTGGTATGACCTACATGCACTGGGTTCCCTCTCGATAGACAGACAGCAAGGAATACTATGTCGAGGTTTTAAGGGAGTTCAGGAAGAGATTCCGTCGGAGGAGGCCAGCAATCTTTAAAGTCAGTGGCATTTTCACCAGGACAATGTACCAGTCCACAACCCCATCCTTGTCATAAACTATTTGACAAAGATGGGCATCAAAACAGTTCTTCAGCCTCCCTATAGTCTAGACCTTGCTCCCTGTGACTTTTTGTTATTCCCTAAGCTCAAAGAAAAACTTAGAGGCTGTCGTTGTGAGGCAATTGAGGAGATAAAAGAGGCTGTGACAAAGGTCATTGACACACTTACACAAGAAGACTTCCATGTGTCCTTCCAGAAGTTGTTGAAACGGTACAACAAGTGCATTGCAGCCGGAGGAGTTTACTTCGAAGGGGACTAGAGTTTCATGTGTGTACTATCAATAAAAGTGCCCATACGAAAAAAGTCCGGAAACCTATTGAAGGCACCTCCTATATATATATATATATATATATATATATATGTATATGTACATACATATATATATATATATATATGTGTGTGTGTGTATGTGTGTGTGTGTGTGTGTGTGTGTGTGTGTGTGTGTGTGTACATATATATGTATATATACAGCTTTCAAACAACCTCAGGCATTTCTCTTCAATCGATCATGCTTCAGCTTTTCCCAGATGAGAAATGTTTCTGTGTTGGATCAGATAGTGAACTCTCAGAACAACCGTAGGCTTGCTCTGTCCCCATCATATGTGCCGATAGGGATGAAAGCAATCACCCGGTCAACATGATAGTGTTTGGTGTGATCACTAGAGATGGAGACTTTATGACTTTATTCATAATCGCACATGTTATTGCACTTAACGTTGCCTACTTCAAGAATCCACCGGAGGGAGGGATGTCCGCGACGAAGAGGGTGGCCACTATAAGACCCGCACAAACAGGAGAACTGAGTTTAGGGTCTGAGAAAATTACTGCGAACACGTGGCCCCTAAGACCTGACGGCCAACCTTCTCAGATTGCAATCGCCTGTTAATTTTGGTTTTATAAAAGACCTACAAAATTTACAAGGATGCCAAAAATGAACTGAGTACTAAGATATTGGCAGCCCTTTTTTATTTAAATCAGAACACTCGCAAAATTGCTTAGAGAACTTGTACGGAGGCCTGGTGTGTGTGTGTGTGTGTGTGTGTGTGTGTGTGTGTGTGTGTGTGTGTGTGTGTGTGCGTATATATATATATATATATATAGGCATATTCTAAATGTCGTATATATATATATATTTTATATTGTAAATGTGTAAATGTGTGTGCGTGTGTGCGTGCGTGTTTGTGTGTGTGTGTGTGAATTCATGTGTGTACACGTGTCTTGAACTTTCCACTTTTAGCGTAAACTAAGAAAATGTATCCATATACAAATAATGAGGCCTATACATTTAGCATACAAGATTTCATACTATATTCTTATGATGGAGTATAGATCTGATCATAGATGAAGAATGATCGGTCGAAGTAGTGTTAACAACATCAGGAATACGAATACGAAACTCAAAACCATTATCAAAAGAATTTTTAGCATTTTACATTTTTTCAAAATATCTTGAACAGGAATTTATATAAAATTTAGAAGAAATTTGTTTGCAATTTGCAAAAACTGAACAGTAACAGTCGTATAGACATCTGTAATTATTTGTACTTTTCTGTCTATAATTATTTAATTTTAATTTTTATCATTGCCACATAATAGTTATCTTGGCGTCAAAACCGAAAATTATTTCTTTGTTTGTATGGATATTATGAAGAAAATGTTACTACTGGAAATACGTGATCATTATCTTGTGAATCAGAAAGACAAGCAAAATCACGATGACTATGCTCGTAGACAATGTCTAATTTCATCAGTCATCGTGAAAACAGTGTACTATTAGATAGTTTCTCTAATTATTCATCAATTCTAGACAAGAGTCGCACTTTTTTGGTTATTGTAAATGTTGGTTGTTCTTAATTCGTTAAATACATTTGCTTTATTCTTCTGACAGTACACGATTCTTCTTTTTTAATCTTAAAATCAAAAAGTTCTTCAATTTTAATTTGAATCCTTTTATTTTTTACTGCTTCCCGATTGTCTTCTTGTCAATTTCTAACGGATATATTTTCAGATTTTTCCTACTATTTTATTATTCTTAATTCTATCTTCTTTTGCACGGCGTTATCTGACAAATTCAATATGTCATGGTATATTTTTTCTTAAGATTAACTTTCATAGCTTTTCAGACGACAAAGAATTAAACATTTTCTCATTTATGACATTTCAGATTCTCCAAGTATATATAGTTCCTTAAAACTTTCCATTGTCCTATATCTTTTGACCGATTGACTTTATCTCTTAAAAGTCTGTGTGTGTATGTGTGTGTGTGTGTGTGTGTGTGTGTGTGTGTGTGTGTGTGAATATGTATATACATTCCTCTGTGTGTTTCGTTAGCGAGTAAGTGCGTGAATGTGCAGGTAAGTGTTTGTGTGTGTGTGTGTGTGTGTGTGTGTGTGTGTGTGTGTGTGTGTGTATATGTAAGTGAATATGTTACTGTGTGTTTGTTTATGCGAAGGTAATTGTGTGTATATATATATATGTGTGTGTGTGTGTGTGTGTGTGTGTGTGTGTGTGTGTGTGTGTGTGAATGTGTTTCTGTGTGCTTGTTTATGCGTAGCTAATTGTGTGTGTATATCTGTGTGCGCGCACCCGTAATGAACAGCTTTTTTTTTGTTTGCCGTAACGTTTGCCTACGTTCATACGGTAGTATCTACACCCGTTGAAATCAAACTGAATATATTAAAAAGATATTAAATCAATTTAAATAAATGGAAACTAAATCATTTGCTGTTTTAACAGATTCTGTTCCTCTTAACGCATTTATTCGTTCAGGCCCTCTGCCGCAAGCAGGATGTGACACAAGGACAGTTTTTACGCGGACTATAAGTGGTTTGAATACGTAGTCTTCCTTCTGCTATAACGGCCGCCATAACCCGATAAAAGAGCCTAATCTGCCAAACTATTTACCAATGACTGGAGAGAAAACATTTATATCTATACTTTTTCCAAAGTATTAGCACAGTGTGAAGTGCAAACAGCCTTGTATCGGATTTAAAATCAGGTCGCAAAGTCAATTTCCGATTAGGATAATCGTTATAATTTTATGCTTTCATTCTTTCCGTATACGTCTTTGTGATTTCACCCAGCTTTTTTCACAAAATTCGCCCGGATCAATTGATATCATAAAATAATCATCTGTATATCTACTTTATTTTCTGAGGCAAGCATCAACTGTTAATTTGGATAGTTGGTCGCTTGATTGGTTGGGTGTTATCGAATATCAACTTTTGTAGGATATTTAACGCAAAATCCATTTTTATATAAATAATCAGTTCTATTTCAAACAATTCAGTTTAGCATGAGTACACAGTTTAATTGTAAAAACATTTCTATTTCAAACTATTCAGTTTATTCAAACAGTTCTAATTAAACTAATTCAGTTTAGCGTATGTACAGATTTTGTTTACACAGTAAAATGTTAAAACAGTTCTATATATAACAATTCAGTTTAGTTTAAATATAGTTTCAATGTCGAAAAACAGTTCTATTTCAAATAATTCAGTTTTGCATAAGCACGCAGTTTAAATGTAATTGCGGTTTAATTGTCAAAAACATTATTTCAAGCTATTCAGTTTGGTCAAACAATTCAGTTTAGTATAAGTATGCCGTTAGTTCTATTTAACCTATAGATGGTACCCTCATCAAGTGCTAACACTCCGGGCCAGAGTGCAACTGAGAGCGATGGGATTAAAGGGGTACTCCGCATTCCCCAAAGCTCCAGCATTACTGGAACCTCACCATCAGATTGTTTAGTGTCATATCCAGGATACTCGTTGGGAGGGGGGTCTTACCGATCTGCAGAGTAGCAGTCGGTGTATTCTATAGCCCCAGACGACTGGGCAAGTTAATTTGGAGACTCTTCGTGGTATAATGGTTATCGTTATTGGATATGGACTCGGTGACATGAGTCCAAGTCTTAGAAGAGGTTGTATGTGTTTCAAATAGCACTAATACGCCAGGTAAAGGTATGAAGCCAACTATTCTCTCTAATGGTAAATAGCACGGCTTAAAAATTGACATTTTTGCGCATACTTACTGTGGAAAAGAGGTTGGCAAAATTAATAAAAGATTTTGAAATAGCACTAATACGCCAGGTAAAGGTATGAAGCCAACTATTCTCTCTAATGGTAAATAGCACGGCTTAAAATTGACATTTTTGCGCATACTTACTGTGGAAAAGAGGTTGGCAAAATTAATAAAAGATTTTGAAATAGCACTAATACGCCAGGTAAAGGTATGAAGCCAACTATTCTCTCTAATGGTAAATAGCACGGCTTAAAATTGACATTTTTGCGCATACTTACTGTGGAAAAGAGGTTGGCAAAATTAATAAAAGATTTTGAAATAATAACTGATTTTAGGAAGAGTTTCTTCTAATGTCAGGCGGACAATTAAAAGTGTCCAAAATACATCAAGTTCAGCTACTGCAATTAAAAACCTAACAAATGTTATACATTTCACAATGACTAATAATAATAATAATAATAATAATAATAATAATAATAATAACGATAATAATAATAATAATTTGGTGCGTTTGGAACAGTAACTAAAAGATTACTTAAGTGACTAGAGGACTTGGAAGTTGGCGGACGAGTGGAGAGCATCCAAATGACAGCATTATTGAGAACGGCCAGAATACTGAGAAGAGTCCTGGAGACTTGAGGAGACTTGCTGTCGCTCAGAATCCAGGGAAAAACCATCGGCTAACGCTGATGTGAAAAGATCTACTGAGTGAATAATAATAACTGTACATATTTAAGCTGTTATATATGTATACCTCAACTCGATTTAACAAATACGACCTGATGATTACTTACTAAAGATTATAAGCGCCTCAGTGTCTGCTAATCTTCCTATCACCCATTTAAAAGTAAATACACACTGTTTGAAAACTATAATAAATGCATAGTCGAAAGACCGTTTTCTAGGAGTTTTGCATTCTCTTAATTAAAATCTATTCTCATTAGCAAATAGATTTTAGTATTTCAGACTTCTCCTAAGATGAGAGGTGAGAAATTCTAGTGTCAGTTACATTTAATGAAACGATTTGTTTTGTCTGAATTAAGTTTAGCACCATTCCCACCAAAAAAGCAAATGATTGTTTTTATCTCGAGCTTTCAGATAAACTTTGAGAGAGAGAGAGAGAGAGAGAGAGAGAGAGAGAGAGAGAGAGAGAGAGAGAGAGAAAGAAAGAGAGAATGGGAGATAGAGAGAGAGAGAGAGGGAGTGAGAGAGAAAGAAAGAGAGAATGGGAGATAGAGAGAGTGAGACAGAAAGAGAGAGAGAGAGAGAAGTCATAGTTAATTAAGGCTGTAATCTTTTAAGATGTATAAAATATGCAACTTCTACAAATATATAATTGAAAAGCGGTTTGAAACAAGACTTCATTTCAAATAGGAATTCTCTTGGCGTGTTTACTCAAATATAAACTCTAAAATACATTATCCTCAACTGAGAGTTAAACATTGCATCCTCTTTGTGGACATTTTTCACAATATATATTTTGGCTTTTGCCTCACGAAAATAGTCATTATTGTTACTGGTACGTGAGGTTAGAAAGCAACATATTTTTATTTTAGATCGAAATACCTTAAAGTCAAAACTTCCAAATGAAACCAATTTTTTTTCGTATTTAGGCCCAAGCAATTTTTGTTAAGTTTTCGCCACTACCAACTAGCTTCTCCTTTTTGAACTTGCCTTGCTAATACCAATTTAGTCCAGTTCATAATGCCTGTGCTCTTGTGATATTCCTAAACCGCCAGCAACTTTTGGTGAAAAAAAGCATAGCGTAATGACCTTGGTAGTGGATTGTGACAATTTAGTAAACAAGTTCGATCTTCACTCGCGCTATTTCACCCAATTTTGGATTATTACACTTCAAATTGCATTTATCCCTTTATCCTACTGGCTAAGAGTTAAATAGAAACACTAAAGTCCTTCGAAAAAGATGGTTTTCGGATTAAATGACCCATGAAGGTTTATATGTTTAAAAAAAAACGACCTCTTGATCAGTTTATCACGATAATGAATTGATATTAATATTCAAATTTTTAATTTTATGCTTTTTAGATAATGAATGGAATTTCTCAAGATGTTTTTAAAGAATTCAAGGACATTATATGGACTACACTTGTTTGTTTGCATTGTATTCTAGTAGTATCATTTAGTTCTCTTTGTAAAAATATGCTTTTACAGGAAAATACTCAAATGGGGTGGAACAAGACAATAGTGCTATAATTAAACTTACAGCGTTAGTATATCTGTGAGATAAGCCTGTTAATTATGTCCTCACAGTAAATGTGATTATCAGTGCGCTTGATATATTGATGGATAGACAAATCCTACTACTATATAAAAGAATATATATATATATATATATATATATATATATATATATATATATATATATATATATATATTCTTTAAGAAAAAAAACAAAGACCGGATAGTTTAGGATTTACTGAACATTTATATTTTCCTGGTAGAGAGCTCAATGTAATTAATATTACAGAGCAATATTTTCTTTAAGAAAAAACCAAAGACCGGTTACTTTAGGAACTTGTCTTTGTTTTTGCTTTTTTCTTAAAGAAAGTATTAATATTAATATTATTTACATTGAGCTCTCTACCGGAAAAATTTAAATGTTCAGTTTTTGAATGATTTTCTTGTCCTGAAGGAATTACTCCCGACTTTGGTTTAACTGGACCGAATAATACTAATATATATATATATATATATATATGTGTGTGTGTGTGTGTGTGTGTGTGTATCATCCTCATTATGTCGCACCATTACCACAGATCTCCCTGACCATCTCCCACCACCCTTCTCTATCGTCCATGGCTTGTGGTAGGTCTTCAAAGCTACATCCTGTATCATCACCGAGCTGTTGTATTTTTGTTCTTGCTGGCCGTCCTGCCCTTCATCGTCCATCAGAAGGAGTCCACGGGAGTCCATCACTTATGAGTTCATCACTACTTTTCCAGCAGTGTCCTGCATGTCTAGTTCGTCTAGCTTGGATAGTTTTCGTGATGGGAGGTAAGTGGCCTTACAGCTGCTGCTTTGTGGGGTGCTGCTTCCAGGACTTCTTTAATATCACAGGATTCTTGTGTAGTTTCCGTCAAGCTTTTTCTCCATACGTTTAGTTAGTGTCCATGTACTGCATCCATACAGCAGTATCGACGTACTGCCGCTTGAAAAAACTCCGTTTCATTTCACCGGTCAGGTCTGACTTCCATATGTCCAATAGCCTATCGATAGCATATATATATATATATATATATATATATATATATATATATATATAAATTAGCAAAGGTTATAAGACAGGTTTGGATATTTCCTTGCAGTCAATAAATTTTTCCATGCTCTCAACTAATTTCAAACGGAGTTCATCGTAAAGCGAAAAGTTTTTTTTTATTAAAAAACTTTTTTTTTTTTTTGGTATTCAGAATATTTTACAAAAATGTGCAACGCCATAATAGAAGCGACGAAAAATCAATCGAAAAAGTACCCTATCAATTCATTGAATGAAAATCATCAGGACGTTTCTGAATGCATGCAATTGTTATTTTCGCAATTAGTATTTAATATTGTAAATCTTAATCTGTTTATTTACACAACCGGCAACGATAGTTTTTTAAGTGATGGAATATTTTTTAGATTATCCACGAAATAATTTCATAACCAAGGGCCATGCATAAATCGAGACTTATGCAGGACCGTCAAAATATGCGTGACCTCCTCGGTATTTCCTTTTTGCGGAATTTATCTATCTATCTATGTAAGAATAACGTTGTTAAAAAGTTAAAGGCTCTTGATGATTGACAGTTTCTTGCTTATTCTATCATTATTCGTTGCTTTATTGTTTGATCAAATGTTCATGTAGGCGAAAAATTAACTTTCCATGCGCAATTGACTGTTTACGCTGTCCTAAATTAGATGTATATGCTCTATCATCGATATTGGGCACCTTTAATTCATAAATATATCAAACATTATCAAATATATACATATATATGTGTTTATGTGTGTGTGTGTGTGTGTAAAAGTGGGTTGAACAGTTCATATGATGACTTCATATCTGCTGCTAATGATTTTTTTTTACTACAAAGATCCAAGCATTGCCACACCGATGAAAAAATGTGAAAACCAAAAGTGTTCTCTGTTAAAAAATAAATTTCATTGAAACTATTTTGATTGGTTTGGTTTGGCGCTGTGACCCATACCTGAAGGAATAAGGGGATTCATACATTTCCCAAGGGTATTAGTCTAAAAATGAACGTAACAGTGCGACTAGAGATCGAACATGATAACTACAATTCCGTACTCCAGCGCTTTTAACCATGACACCACGAGGATAACCCCAAAACTCATTAATTGAACGGCATATAAAAATGAACAAATGTTTTGTCTAATTTTTATCAATAAAGATCAACTATCGGTTACCATCAGCAGAAACGTTTTCCTGAAGGAATTCTTTTAGAAAATTTCAAGAATAGATTTAAAGGGTTTTATATGAAAAAGAGAGAAGAAAAATGAACTTTGATATACATATTTTTCATTAACAATATATATTTATATATATTTGATAAAAGAAGACAGACACTTTGTGTCTACTTATTTTACTTTTGATCAGTTCAAGTCGAATGATTCGTTTAATTCTGGAGGGAATGAATTCAGGAAGACGCAATGTTTTTCTAAAGTACTTTCGGGCCACCACTAGAGCCATATCTAGTGGAGCAAAAATGAAAGGACGAGTCACATACATTAATATAAAGAGTAGAAGAAAGGATTTTACAAGAAGCAAGTGGAATAATTATCGGGAAAAGGGCTATAGGCATTTTAGAATGTAGCTGCTCTATACGATATTAATCTTGGTTAAGGAAGGTTTGTTAATCTTAACATATAGGACTGTAAGGTTTTGGAGTATTTTGTATCTTCTTTTGGGAAATATGGAGTTATTTCAAATTAAAATTTTCCTTTTTCTGTTGGTGGGGCACAAATGTCTACTAGGTGTTGAGGGATGAAACTTGTGCCAGAGAGTAAAGTTTTAAACGTCTTAACAGAGTAGCAAAACCTTACCTATGTAGGTACTTTATTGGAGAAACCACATTCTCAAATGCTAATAACACTTTTCCCGCTAATATTTCCTCTGAAATCTGTTAGAATAATTTTTTTTTTCTGTAAATTCCCGCCCGCATGTTCTTCAATCCTAACGTTCATATAAACATGAATGACCCGGCATTGACCTTGTCATTTTATTATCCGTTCTGTCGAAGATTGTTGCAATTGGAGGCGAAAGTACAGGAGATAAATATGGAATCTTTTTGAATTCATTTCGTCTAAAAATCAAACGACTCTTGCAAAGTCTTGAACTGATAAACGATGAAATAGGTAGACACAAAGTGCCTGTCCTATTTAATCAAACATGTTTAAAAGAGAACATGTTGCCTAGATATATATATATATATATATATATATATCGGACTTTTCCCCCAGTCCGATTTGACATGAAAAGTATATGTAAGTATATTACTTCTGTTATCCCTTCTATGTCACGGACTGACAGTCTCAATATCCTATATCAGTGATAATTACGTTGAAGAAGACATAATATGTACCACTCGAGATTATGTTGATCACATTAGCGAAACGATTTTGTGCTTTCTAGAATTCTTTACCGTTATAGATACAAGTGTATCTCTTGATTTCCTCCAAGCGTTTCTATATATATATATATATATATGTGTGTGTGTGTGTGTGTGTGTACATGCGTTCATATATATATGTGTGTGTGTGTGTGTATGTGTGTGTGTTCTAATTCAACTGTGAAGGCTATAAACTATGGCCGCAACTCTGTCATTCACTGACCTCCTCACAATGTGTTGCTACGGCCGGCTATTACGAATCGGACATCGGATATCTCTACGGACTGAAAATCCAACTAATGTCGATATAAATTTCCACTAACGATTGTGAATCTCAGACGAAAACACGAGTTTTGTCTATCGCTGATTTCCAGATTTAGATGCTGGTCAACGAAAAGCCGATGACAAACTTTCACTGGGGCATTTGGGGTTAATGGGACTGTATTTAAAACAGATTCGTAGCTTTAGAGTCGGCTCTGGTGGGGCAATGCAATTTTAGAAAAAATGGAAATAGCTTCCTACGCAAACAAATATAACTTCACAAAGAAAATAGAAAGCGAGCAAGTTGAATTATGCACCGAAAAATATCCTCTTAAGAATCAAGTACTGCGTCATTTTTTTATAAGGATCAAGTACTATGCAGTTTTTTTCAAAAAAAAAACATCAAGGCGAACGATTCTTACGAATAGATGAAATATTATTCTCTTATATAAAAATGGTGCCTTCAATAGGTTTCCAGACTTTTTATGTACAGGCATTTAAAATTGTCGTAGACTCTTGAAAATTTAGTATGTTATTGATATACATCGTATGAGATGACTGAGTAATTTCTATGATTTCAGGTTCAAATCAACAGCTACAGCAGCAATTGGAATACACCCTACTAAAGCCCGATTGTAAAAGCTGGTGAATTTCAAAAATGCAATCTGGACGTGAGGATACTTTAGAAGAACGATATACAATAAAATTATGTTTTAAACTTGGAAAAATGACACAGAAACGTATGTTGTATAGTATACTACGCGTATACAAATATACACGGGAACATAATCAACTAATAATGACGATTTCAATAACAAACGAATACACTTCTTTATAAAAATATAAATCTCTCACATTTTATTTTCGAAAAGATGATGTTTGTTGTGTGCAAGAAATGAGTGGAGACGAGGACGGACTGCTATATTGACCAAATTTCTTCTCTCGACCATAGAAGCACTTCTTTCGCATCTTGGCTTGGGTTCCTCAGCCAGGGGTCTCTAAGGGCCCAAAGCCTTCTATCTGCAGCTGGTTCTAACTTCGGCAGCCTGTCTCCCACTGACTCGAACCGCCCGGGCACCTGGTTATATTATTTTCTATCGCCCCCCCTGCCTCCGCTGTTCTTCCTCTTATTTACACAGGTGAATCTCTTGATTGACGGCGCGGTCGAGGGTCAATATATAACAATCATCCCATTCTTATTTTTTAAAATTTCACACGTGGACATTTTCTTCACGTCCCTCTCCATCCCCCTCACACACAGATCTTAAAAATAATGCTCAAGGACAACAACCTCAAAAATACAAAAAGAAATTACTTGAACAACAGCAAAATAAAAAAAAAACTTAATTAAACGACGACCTTCTCACTATGTTACACTTACCCAGGCTAATTATTATCTAAATTTATTTCATACTATTCTTTTCTCAGTTGGCTATTCTGACATGCGGGCATCAAAGTACAATACAGATGCAACTTTCATCCTCCTAAACACAATAGGGCCCTCTGCAATTCCTTGAAGAATCTCAAAACCATAAAACGAACATACTCTGATCCCAGATCCTGGTCAAAAACCTAGTGACCTTGGTCATCCCAGCAAAACATTTCGCCTGGATTCCTTAAAACCACGCTCCAATTCTTTGCTCAACTGGTGTTACTGGAGAATTCCACTAACTAAAAAACAATATCTTCAAGGCCCAAAACATTCATCATAAATCTACAAAATCCATGGCCCAAAACAATGCAATACAATTTAAAAAATAACAATACATCCAAATATATCACAATCTGACACGCATGCAGTAAACCACCTAAAATAGTCCACGCAAAATATTTATTAGCAATGTGGTACTCGTGGCTACTAAGATATAGGCACCTCGCCTTTTCTAGATTCATTTAACTTCTCCAAACCATCCACGAATCCAAAACATCATCGTGACTGAAAGATTTAGACATCATCCACCAAATATTGGAGCAGGCCACACGCCTTTCTTTCCTTTATTCCATCAACTTGGAACTCCAATCTGAAAATACTGGCCATAACAAGCCTTCAACAAATCCATGGGACGGTGAATTCCTCTATAGAATTACTTCTTACCGTATGCCAAAACAATGTTACACAATTTGGATGATTCTCTGTCCTAATCTCGAGTCAGCCACGATTCGCACAAAAAAAAAAAACCTCCCAAAAAAGTATTTCCTATTCCACGAAAATTAAATCTTCCAACAAATTTAGAATCAGCATCATTTTAAAATTTTCACAAACTTAATATCATTCCCTGTTAATGGTTTTCGTCAAATTTCATAACATGAAACAAAGAAAAAAAAATTATAATGTCGCCTTTAAACTCAAACAAACCTTTTTTTTCTTTTTTTTTAAAACTAATTTTTCAACCATTCTGAACAAGTCAAAACGATATTAATAATATGTCCACAATTAAAGTTCACAAAGTTTAAACAAATGTTTGGTTTTTCTTTTGTTCAATCTATGCACTGTCTATTTTTTCAAAAAATGTTCGTTTTTTTCTTTCTTTTTTTATGCTGTGTTCAACTGTGTTCAAGTTTCTTTTCTTTTTTCTTTTCTTGTCTGTCTTTTTTCATTGTCCTGTCTTCCTTTTTTTTTTAATAAATTGCTCATTCCCTATTTTTTAGACCTTATATCTGCTTCTCTCTGTCGTTACCTTAATAGAATAACTATGGGTTCATGCATCCCCATTTATTCAATATCTCCATAAAACAAGCATTGTTCGTTAATCACACATTTTCAGCAATATTCTTTCTTCTGTTAGCCTTCGTATGGGTTGTGTGATCGAAGGTAAGTCGCTATAGAGCTGCTGTTTTGTGACATGTTGATTCAAAGGTTTGTTCGAAATAACACATAGCATTCTTGTGTTGTTGCCATCTTGCTTTTAGTCTATACTTTTTGTGAATGTCCATGTGGTGTATACATACAGTAGTATGGACACAGCCACAGCTATGAAGAAATCCCGTTTTATTTAATTGAAGTGATAACATTTCCATATGATGACCTTTGCTAGACGTATGTTGATATCACTTTCAGTAAATGAGATATTGCTGCTAACTTATGTGAACTGATCAACTAATTTTACAATGGTGATGGTTCCTTTTGATTAAAAACAAATGAACTCTGTTTTATTTGAATTCACGAAGAGACCAATGCCTGCTGCGGTTTGTTCAACTCCAATCTGTTGATATCCGCCTAAGGAAGGTGTATTTGCTAGAAGTGTAAGATAATCTACGTTGTCTCCGTCTGTTGATTTCATTCAAAAATGTTCCGACAGAAATATAAACTTTGATGAGTTTTTACGGTGGTGCTATCTTTAAAAAGTATCAACAAATTTGTTAAGACTTTGTATGTTTTATATTTCAGAACAATTTTAGTGAATTGGTCTTACGGTGCCGAGTTGAGGGATAACTCAACTCGATAGGGAATTCTGACGAAATCAAGTATCCCAAACACGTGCCGTGCATAAGTAATAAAAAGCGTGTCCGAGTTTGTCTCGTATTTTTTCTATTTCAAAAGTTTCAGTTAGGTGTTATATACACCCCAAAAAAGTGTTAGAACCAGCGAAAGAAATTGGACAAACACGTGGTTAAAATTTAATATGCAAAGAAAAAAATGTCTGTAATGGGTAAATACATGTAATATGTTCTACAAAAAGTTTTTAGTTTGTTGTAGATAGAGTGAATGAGATCTTTTTGATATTACTAACCGTTTTTAACCAGGATGAATGGGGTATGCCGGTCACTTTAAAGAGGGTTATTCTAATCACCGAGTGGGAAATGTGTTAGTTTGAAGGTTCATAAAAGAAATTGCTGTTTTATTTCCTGGGGTAAATGGGTCGAAATTCGTTCTACATGGGTTCAAAGACTAACGATGAAAATAGAGAAGATTTTCAGCTTTTTCGAATATTTCTATTCTGTCGACTGCGTCTCAACTGGCTCTTTGTCGAAAACCCTCTTCCGGTAGCCATGTGACTATCCGTTAACAGAAAATGAAGTTACTCTCCGGCAGCCCCGTGACTATCTGTTAACAGGAAATTGCGTTGCTCTTTTGAAATCTATTTCCCAGTCTCGTTGTGGTCAATCTTGCTTCAAGGTACCCCTTATTTCCCACGTTAAGAGAGGAAGAGAATCTGAAATAAAATTGGACACATGGGAGAATGACCTGACTTAGTGGTTTTTGGCATATATCTATAGTAATAACCGTTTATTTTGGTTGACATTTTTGCTTACGCCCCCACCCCCGGTAAAAGCATAACAATCGGTGTAATATGAAATCTAACTTGGCATTCAGTATTCAACAAAATTATGCAAATATGATTACAATCAAATAATGATCACAAAAGTTATTCAAAAATTTAAATTGTCACCTTGAGAAAAAAAAAACGTGATTCAATATTATTTAGAGCATTGCCCTCCTCGAATGTGCCAAAGTTACATCGGGTGCGTGTAGATACGGCATAAAATTTACCATAAGACGGAAGCAAATTCAGACATTTGATATTTTCTTTATATTATACTTTTTTTTTTTATAAATATCACGTTTCATTGAGACATCTTAAATTATCTATGGCTTCGATTTCATTAATCAGGGTTGACAGTCGAGTGATATGTCTTTTAGTTAATGAATTTAAATCGTAATCACGATATTAAAATCGTGACGGAATTCCATGTAACTACATTCAAACGCAATAGAATTTCATTTTCTTTATTTTTCTGGTAATTAAGCAATGGATATTGTGATTAATTTTGTTCAGATGTGACTTATGTATTGCACATTATGTCAGCATCCTACAAAAATTTACTTAATTATTTAATTTATCAAATCAATTAATTAATACATTTTATAAATATTAATTGTCAATTTTGTCAAATTTATGAAATAATTGTTTATTTTCATTCTTTTTAAAAAGCAATCACTTAAATATATTGTCTTTCCTAAAGTGGATTAGAAAGGAAGATTTTTTTAAACAGCTTGGCAATTAATTTGAACATTGTTTATGTAAATTAGCGTATTTCAACTGGATCTTTCTGTCCTACATAATTTTCTCTATTTTTATAATAATAAATTCTTAATTAAACTGCTGTTTTAATGACAATGATATGATGTAAAGTATTTATAACATACGTCAGAAGGTAAGCAAAGGTCTGGAAGTATATCAAAAAACAAAATATCCCATAATTTGATTGATCGTGGGTTTTCCTGTTTGGTTTCTTCATGATTCTCTTAAAAGGCTTAATTAAACTGCTGTTTTAATAATAACGATATGATGTAAAGTATTTATAATATACTTGATAAGATAAGCAAAGGTCTTCAAGTATTTCAAAAATTAAAATATCCCATAATTTGATTGATAGTGGGTTTTCGTGTTTGGTTCCTTCACGATTATGCCGAGTTTATTTGGAGCTGATTATCACCTCTCAAAAAAATGATACAGCAATTTAAATAGGGTGGCGCACTAAGCCTAACAGTTATCGGCCTATGCAATAGAATCGGTGACCTGAGTTTAAATTCTGGGCAAGGCTGCTTTTCAATCCACGCTAATGTCCTTGGGAAAGATAGGAATCAAGCTATTTCCACAAGCGGTGAGTAAACAGAGGGACAGACTGTGTTCTTCAGCCTTGCTTAGGCAACAAGTCTAAAAGAAGGAAAACTATTAATTCAAACCAGTTGTATTCGCACTTTGTTATATCCAACTCGTGGTGGAGAGAATAAGTAAATACTTTCAAATTAAACCGAATTCAAATTTAACAGTTGACATTGTGCCAAACTAAGAAAATTTACGTAAGTACGAGGATCATTAAATAAGTTTACAGACTTTTTTCGTATGGACACTTTTATTGATAATACTCACATGAAACTCAAGTTTCCTTCGAAGTAATCTGCTCCGACTGCAATGCTATTGTTGTACCGTTCCAACTTCTGGAAGGCTCCATGGAAGTCCTCTTGTGTGAGCGTGTCAATGACCTTCGTCACAGCCTCTTTCATCTTCTCAATTGTCACATAACGACAGCCTCTGAGCTTAGGGAATAACTAAAAGTCATAGGGAGCAAGGTCTGGGCTGTAGGGAGGCTGAGGAACTGTCTTGATGCCCATCTTGGTCAAATAGTCTGTGACAAGGATGGAGTTGTGGACTGGTGTATTATCCTGATGGAAATGGCACTGACCCGATTTGAAGAGTGCTGGCCTGTTCCGATGGAATCTCTTCCTGAACTCCCCTAAAACCTCAACATAGTAACCCTAACCCTAACACTTTAGCCAATCAACTCTGGTGTTCTGACTTCCTTACACCTCCCACACCTCTCATCATCCCTCACAGACTCCCTGTCTTCCTTGAATCTCTTATACCAAATAAAAACTGATGCTCGATACATGCAAGATGATTGAAAAGCAGTCTGAAGCATTCCATACGTTTCTGTGGCATTTTATCCAAGTTTAAAACAGAATTTTATTGCATTTCGTTTTTCCAAAGTGTCCTCTCGTCTAGATTGCATTTTTAAAATTCACCAGCTGTAAAAATCCGGCTTTAGTAGAGTGTATTCCAATTGCTGCTGTAGCTGTTCATTTGAACCTGAAATCCTTAACATTGGTCAGTCATCTCATTAGATGTATATCAATAATGACAAATTTAAATACCTGTACAAAAAAAAAGTCTAGAAACCTATTGAAGGCACCACGTATCTACGTGATAACTTGAGTTATTATAAATGAACTGTGTCGTACCAGATATCTGTTTCTTAAAAATCATTTCAGCTTCTTATTATGTAATCATATACTGTGAAATAATCATCCATAATATTTAACGCCAAACCTACACACGGATCTTGTTCAAACTGGTGATTAAACTACATAAAAATGTCAGGAAGAGCCGGTTTTGTTGGGAAGCTTGTACCCGGATCGTTAAAATGAATGCATAGCCTATGTTAGAGTGCAACTAGGTCGAATCCAACACGTGGTTCGATCGTCACCGTAAGTGTACTGCTTACCCGCTACCTTCAGACACCTCCTTCAGTGACATCTCATTACTCCACACACAACGCCTATTAACGTCAGTAACGTATTTGTAAATATGCCAAGACAGTTGATGAGGTCGCAGATGACTGGGAACAGACGAAGGTAGAATCGGTCGGCGCAGCTGGGTTGTTGTATGGGAAAGGAAGGCGTCTGGTAGATAGGAACTGCAATTAAGCTCAGCTACAATCCGCAGTGAACACAGATCATTCTTCACTGCTTGCCAAGAACGACTTCTATCGGAGCGATGGACAATATGGTTTCATGGAATAAGAAGGTTGGATCCAGGCCATGGTTTCACTGGAATAATGGGACAAAGTGTTTGAGACTATGAGATTTACGGCTGGGTATTAAAAGATAATGAGATTCTTTTTTGTAACACATCCCAATGTATAAAAAAGAAACAAAGTAAGAAACAAAATAGCATTTTTTACTCTCGTTTATTGCTTTAAAATCTACGATGCACTAATTCACTTAAATATAAACCCAATATGACCTAGTGTAATTCACATACACCCACATCACACACACAAACAGACACACACACACAAACACACACACATATATATATATACATATTTGTGTGTGTGTATGTGTATACGTGTGTGTGTGTGTTTGTGTGTATTTGTGTATGTGTGAGAGGCTTGCAATAGGATGCTCCTCTCGAAAGTTGCTTACATTAAACACAATAAAATACATGCAGTGGGCAGAGGGAGCAGAGAGGCGGAGGCAGAAGTAAAACAAGTTTCAACACTCAACTTTGATCGTGCAAGTCAAATGCCAGCCAGAAGAATCATCTTTCGGCCCACAGACATGGTTTGGGTGTCACTGACGATTCACCCAGCAACTGTGGTGAGGGTGGTAATAAGCACTGAGATGGCTGTCGTCTATTAAGACGAGGCAATTGCCATGTAAGGATAGAGAAAATATTGAATCAACGGCCCATAGTCCCTGTTTGTTTTTCACCAATATCATTAGTTTCAGGGCTTTCTACACTGCGAATATATGATTATATACTGTTCCGTAGGGAATAATGAGAAGGCTTATCTGGTTTATGGGGCATTCTGGTAACGTCATCCTATTTTATACCGAGGGATAATTAACATAGCTATTTTATGACAATTTTGGAATATTAATATTATTATGGTGAATCAATTATTTTTTAGTTGCTTTATTTTACCCTTTTGAAAGTTTTTCACACAAACGTTTACTGAGGGCTTCTCATTGGAGTTTAAGTGACAACAAGTCTCAAGTCTCCAAGATTCTTCCCAGTATTCTGTGCGATCTCAATAATACTGTAGTTTGGAGGGCCTCCACTCATGCTTTTATTTCCAAATAATCTACTATTTGTTCTTATCCATTGGTGACTGTACAAAGAGTATCAATTACAAATGTTATAACCGTCTTTCATGTTCCACAATTTTTCCAATTCCATAACAAAGTAAAGGTACTTATCCTTCTTGTCACTTTCTTTCTATTTTATTCTGAGGTCAGTCGGTACAGCAAACTCCACAATTCGGCAAGCTCTCTATTTTGTTGATTATTCCACGATCTGGTCGTCTGGACGAGATAAGGTGAACCATTTGTATGTCAGAGTCCCAGAGGATATTGTGCTTCTCATTCTCCGGGACAGACTCTGGGTTGTGCCTATGACATTTGTTCGTTTCGTCAAACTTCTATTTCTTGCGCAATTCCCAATGTATCACCACCCAATAAATCGTATCTAGTCTTATTCTCCATCTGTATTAATTTGCTACATTCGCTTATTGTTTGATTGATCATTTCGTTTCGTCTCTGTCACCACATAACCTACATCTTTTGTTTTGTTGCGTCTTATCTATTCTCGCTTTGATACGATTGGTCCATGTGGCGTTAATTTGAGATGATATTTGAAGAGATTCAGTTTCCCTCTTAAGATTTCCCTTTCTAAGCCACATCGACATTTTCTCGTGCAAGATATCACTTGTTAATCGCTTAAAACGTCCGTAGAGTTGTTTTTCTTTCGATTTTTGTTTTCGGGTTATTTCATTTATATATTTCTGTAAATTTATTAATTCAGTCTTCTAGGGTCGTTTCTTTTTACCAAGCTTACTAAAAAAAGTTTAATGCCACATTTTTATATAGGTTCTGATCATTTAATTACCAGTATGTTTTTTCCTATGCCGACTTTTCTTCAGGGCAAACATTACATTGTTTTGAGGTGTAATGAGCTGGTACTCTTTTTCTTACTTTCCAGGTTATTTTGTGAGTTTTTGTTTTATCTTTGTGGTCCCCTCTACGTCTAAAATGTGTTCAGTTATATTCGTAGTTTTGTTCTTTAATAATCTTATGTGTGAGCAGCTCTTCTGTTTCCAGGGGCTTTCTATAACTTTAATATATATTTATTTTTTTCTCTTTTTTATTAATCACAAATATATATATATATATATATATATAAATGGGTGTGTATGTGAACGGGGTGTGTGTGTGTGTGTGTGTGTGAGAGAGAGAGAGAGAGAGAGAGAGACGCAGTGTGCGTATGTAGTTTTTTAAAGTAATGTGAGACTTCGTTATAATCTTAATTCAAAGAATGTTGAACATTCAAAATATGGGAAGTGTTCACAAAGTATTGAGACTGAATCTATATTTGGCAAGAGAAAAAGGATGAATGACTAAAACTTTGATTAACTTTAATATTCATCTTGCTTATTGCAGCGTGTTTTCACCTGGTCGAAGCTCTTTTGAAACGACTTCTTTAAGGTCTTTAAGGCATTATATATATATATATATATATATATATATATATATATATATATATATATATATATCTAATATTACTCCGCCACATTAACTCAGAACGTTTGGCTGAGTGTTTCACTCCAGTATTGTACAACTCCTAATGTGGTTCTCATAGTGAGATTAGAAAACTTTGTCGGATTATTTTTCGTATAGTTATGTACAAGAGAGAAGCGGACTAAAAAGTAATGATATTTTCCAAAAAAAATAACCTCTGTTTTAAACTGGTTATTGTCATTAACCCTTTATTAGTGTTATATTCTATTAAGCCATAAGTGTGACAGAAAAATCTATTCAGTGATTTGTTTTTAAATAAAGAAACTATTTTGATATCCAAATTATATTTTAGGGAGCCGGCTCAATTGAATAAAAAATGGGTTGATTTTAAATTATTTTCACGATTTATTCCAAAATATATACTCATACAACACATTGAAAGACACGTCTTTTTCTAGGAAATGAATTTAAGGTGTACTGATTGAGAATCCCTCTACTTTCATTCTTACTTCTGTCACTGTCCCAAATTTCGCCATCCTCCCAGGTTCATATGATGACATCAAGCTGTGTGTGCTTTACTTAGGAATGGAACTTATACAGTTCTTTTCCCCATCTAGTATTAGTATATGATAGAGTTGAGGAAATAGGGGTATTTAGCCTTAATAAGGCAATCAACCTTTGAGAAGTAAGACATGGTTTAAAAATATACCTTGATTCACATCCTACCGTGAAAAAGGAATTGATTAAATGTGCACAACAAATGTGATGGATGTTCAGTGACATCTCTAAACAAGTTGCCATATTATATTTCAAGAATATATAAAAATTGTTTTTCCATTTATGATCTATGAATGTATATAGCTTGATATTTATTATAAAATCACCGTTTTTATGACGAACAGCGGTCGCGTCGTAAACCAGGAATATATATATCTCTAATTCTAAATATGGTAATATCGACATTTTCCAAAATGTATTTTCTCTCTTTGTTTCCTTCAACAAATCATCAATTGCTCATACACGGTCGTAATCACTGTATATTGATGCGAAAGACTGTGTAAATTTTAATTGAATTTTTACACACACACACACACACACGCGCGCGCGCACACACACACACACACACACACACACACACACACACACACACACACACACACACACACACACACACACACACACACACACACGCGCATATCTATATCTATGTCTATATATTCCTTCCGGCTTGTAACGATGTTACTACTAATAAAAAAAACATATTGCTGATCTCTCTTCGGGAGATCAGAGCAAATTAAGAAAAGTTTCCAATTCTTTTCTAATTTGGGTTATAATTTGATCCCTCACTGGTAAATGTATATATATATATATATATATATATATGTGTGTGTGTGTGTGTGTGTGTGTGTGTGTGTGTGTGTGTGTGTGTGATTGTTTTGTTCTGTATAGATGGTCAAACGAGTTGATGAAGAGATAACATATTTGTTATGCATAGACATTAAACTCAGAGAAAAAATATTCCTCATGGGAAAAAGAGTCTCTTATCGAGATAAAAAGTCAACGAATTATTTGTTTTATAGATTAATTATTAATATTTAATTATAAATTTCTACAGTATTAGCAAGAGAAGAAATAGATTTAAAAGAATTATATAATATTAGTCTTTAGTGATAACATACAATCTAGATAAAAGCAAATTTGTTTAATTCGATCAATATCATAGGTGTCAATCATTTTATTTTTTTTTTTTAAATTACAAAACCCCAGTGGAAGTTTCTCTTGAATACTTTAACTATTCTCTAAATAATTCAAATGACAAATCTCTTTTCTGTTAACAAGACCACAAATGGTAAAATAGAAATCATTTGAAAATAAATGAAGCAAAGGTGACTTTACATATTTGTATGTTAGTCTCACTATTGTCTTAGATGCTAAAATCTGATTTACAAAATCATTTCGTTGACATTATAAACAGCTGATATGAACACCATGGGGGCTTTATTGGTCTCTGCCTCCCACCTGACTGGACTTGACACGTGGTCAATGACCCGAAGGTCGATTATAGTGGGGATTACGGGAGAAGAAGGTCGGTCACGAGCCGATGCACGCGCCCTGCTTGACTCTGTCGGTCATCGGCCGACTTAGTGCAATGTGGGCCTGATGAGCCTAGCTGGACATGGACCCAAATCTGGATCCAGGCACGGCTGCTTTATTATAGCTTAAACTTGACAGCAAGGTCGAGTACTATAAAAGGGTGACATAGGTATCAATGATGCAACTCACCCACCCAAAAGTGGCCCAGTCGAGGTTGGAAGCCCTTTTACCCACAGAGGCGATTACTTCTGCTTACTTACTTGTGTGTATATATATATATATATATATATATATAACCATCCGAGATCTAAAAACAAAACAATTTGATGAGAGCTGTCTTTGAATATACAACTTTATGGGTAATCTAAGCAGTGTAGAGAAATTGACAAAAAACCGCATTCAACAATTTTCGAAGAAAGGCGACCTTTGAATCACTAAATAGTCTAGAGGTATTCCCTCTAACAGTGAAATTACTCGTAATGTAATGGTTCTTGACATAAGAAATAGAAATGAGATTTATATGGTACGGTAGAAATTTATTGGAAGTCACTTGATTTTCATATTAAAAAAAAAAGGATTATATTTTGTGCCAAAAAATTGTAATTTTCGTATTTGTATCTAGGAATCTATTGATCAATCAGTGCGGACGCGTTAGTTTTAAATTTTCGTCGAGAATTTGTTGACGGCAATATTTGACTTTCACGCGAAAAAATTGAAGGATGAAAACCCAAAATAATTTAAGAAATCTTTTCCCTCCCAAATATACATTTTTCAACCAATTAGATTCATTGATAAAACATCTAGATTGTTTTACTGATTTCAATCCTACGTCAGGTGTTATGGATAGAGAAGAAATGAATATTCCTCCAGTAAATAGGCAAGTATTCGGTTTATTTCTTTTGGGTGAAAATCTACATTTTTACATCGAGAATGCATTTACTTTCAATATCGTTAAGTGATCATAAATTAAACGAAAATGTCATTGTTTACATGGATATGTGTACAGCTATTACAGCCCTCGCTTATGAATGAAAGATTTCAATTGCAGTCCGATACTTGGTGCCTTCAATAAGTTTCCAGACATTTATTGTACAGACATTTCAAATTGTCGTAGACTCTTGAAAATTCCCTATGTTAATACGATCAATCTAATGAGATGATTGACCAATCTTTATGATTTCAGGTTCAAATGAACAGCTACAGCAGAAATTCGAATACACCCTACGAAATCTTGACTGTCAGAGCTGTTGAATTTCAAAAATGCAATCTGGACTTTAGAAGAACGATATGCAATAAAATTCTGATTTAAACTTGGAAAAAATGCCATGCGATCAAAGCTGGATCTACTTCTATGACCCAGAGACCAAGAGACAGAGTTCCCAGTGGAAGCATGCTGGCTCTCCCAGACCCAAGAAAGCCAGACAGAGCAAATCCACCCACAAACGTTTGATGATCCCTTTTTTGACAACACTGGCATGATCTACATGCACCGGGTTCTCACAGGACAGACAGTCGACAAGGAATACTATGTTGAGGTTTTAATGGAGTTCAGGAAAAGATTCCATCGGAAGAGGCCAGCACTCTTCAAATCAGGTCAGTGGCATTTCCACCAGGACAATGCACCAATCCACAACTCCATCCTTGTCACAGACTATTTTACCAAGATGGCCATCAACACAGTTCGACACCCTCTCTATAGTCCAGACCTTGCTCCCTGTGACTTTTGCTTATTCCCTAAGCTCAGAGGCTGTCGTTATGGCACAATTGAGGAGATGAAAGAGGGTGTGACGAAGGTCATTGACACACTCACACAAGAGGACTTTCATAGGGCCTCCCTGAAGTTGATGGAACGGTACAACAATAGCTTTGCAGCCGGAGGAGATTGCTTCGAAGGGGACTAAAGTTTCATATTTGTACTATCAATAAAAGTGCCCATACGAAAAAAAAGTCTGGAAACTGATTTAATGATCCCCGTACATTCTTACGCATTACTTCGTTTTCTCTATATATAGTGACACACTTACACAGAGATCTTTACACCCATAAAGTTTATCCATTTGGATTAAGAATTTTAAAAAAATGCTTTATTTCATGCATGAATATTCGCTTTCTCTCTTAAAATATTTACTGTTTAACTATTTTTATCTTTTCTTACACGAAAAGATTTTATAAGGTCTGTTTATCTACAAACATTTCACTCAATTTAAAGATAAAAAAAATATCAATATTTAGATCAGTTTTTTAATCTGTCATTTACACCTTCGTCCACTAGAAATACCCACCATGTATTAAACTATCAAATATGTGGAGAAAAAGCCAACTGTATATTATTCTAGTTAATGCGTTACCTACTATTTTCATAAAACATTACATATGACTCTACGTTTGCGGTTGAAACCTTTTTAAGACTATTGCACTGGTACACTGTAACAATTCCTGCTCATTTTAGTTTAGGTGGGAATGATACTGTCCTGAATTCAAAATCGATCACAGATTCATCAAATCTTTAAAAACGTGTCATTTGAAAACTCACAGTATACAACAGGTCAAAGATGTTCTTATCTGCTCAAATCGGATCAAAATATTTTGGAATTAAATAAATGGAGCTGCCATTGGCATTTACCAAGGCTCACTCCCAATGCACAGGTGTCATATTGAAGTCTTTTTTGCAAAACAGTATATATATATATATATATATATATATATATATATATATATATATATATATATATATATATATTCTATTTGATATTCACAATTTTAGATATAAATATGTACATTTTTACACACAAGTTCATAGTTTCGCAGGATTGACCTATGACAGAATGTCGCCATTTTGAATGTTTGTGTGTGTATATGCGTGTGCATGGTTGTGTGTGTGTGTGTGTGTGTGTGTGTGTGTGTGTGTGTGTGTGTGTTCGTTTGCGCGAGTGTCCGCCTGACTGTGTGTACTTTGGTCCAAAACACTACTTCACCAACCCCATAATCATGAAAAATTTACAAGGATTATATATATATATATATATATATATATATATATATATATATATATATGGGGGGGGCATCTATGTGAACTACAGATCCCATGTGTTTCAACCTGACGACTAGTTCTGTATTTTCAGTCAACACAGTGATTTGCGTCCAACGGAATAATCGTATTGTCTGTCTCAAAATACTCCCTGTTTATACAGACATCACGTAAGACTGCACATTCATTTGTGCGGAAAGTTCATACTTCACTGCCATCACAGACGCATCATCATCATCAGCAGCAGCAGCAGCAGTAGCAATAATAACATTTAGACGAAGCCAAAAAAACAGAAAACAACGACTGTAGTAACAATACACGTGCCTTGCGGCGGCATTTTCCATCAATTTAATTAGTAGTGTACTTTTACGATCGAGGTTTAACTGACAATTTGTATGCATACCTTGGCGTTAAAATGGATGGTTCTCTGCCGACTTTTCCGTGGCCGCATAAAAACGCTCATGTGCATGTACAGAAATCCTTTCTTGTACATTAATATGTAGGCCAGTAAAATAACGCCCCAGATGACGCAGACATTGTACACACGTTAACACGTTCATTTCTATTTAAATACAATGAACCGGATAAATTAATAAATACTACGCGACACTCACAATTCAATAAGAAAACATAGTTTGATAGACGTCTGAATTTCCCAAAAAATTTTTTTAAAAGTAAAGTTGGCGACCTTAGTCAGAGGGACCCGATAGTTCCCTTTTCAATAGCTACTACACTGAGGTGTAGGGGAGGGTGCAACTCCACCCCCTAAATTGCTCCACTTTACCCTTGATCCTTATTTTATAATGCTGAGTATTAAGCAACGTGGCATCAACTACCATTTTTTGAGTCTGGGATTGAACCTCAGTCTCCCGGACCATTGGTTAACACTCAACTCATTAGGCCAATGGCCGGTAAAATAAATAATTAACAATAATTATTACCCAGCATAGTACCCGTAAAAATGATTGCATAATTCATTCATTTTTGATTGAATTTAACGGCATGTCAATCCCTTGAAGGTTATTTTATGCCTAAAGGTTATGGAATCGCGTTCATTGTGCGTTCGTACTTACATTTTTTGTGACTCTTACTTATGAGGTTTTTGCGCACATGATCATATCGAATACGAATAAGGTTTAAACTAATATACTTAACCAATAAATAGGGCGCAAACAAGTACTATCACTCTTGTTCAGATTTAACTTGGGAATAATGGAAACGAAGAATATACTCTAAACACAGCAGAACTTCAAAACTGGAGTCTCCTAATCTGATGCTGATAAGTGTCATACACAAGATACCGCTTTAAATTATTTTGCGGGGTAGAGGGATCTTATCCTTCCACAAGGGATAGAATGAATGTATTCTAAGCCCCAAATAGCAGTATGGCTATTATTTTTGCAGTCATTGATTATTATCAGTTTTTTGTTTGAGAGTTTCATTATATCAACAGGGTAACGTTTCTGCGTGGTATAAGTTTGTTTAAACCCAGCGCACGAGAAATAAATAGAAGAATGACCCGATCAAAGGAAGGGATCTTATGCAGAGGCCAACAAAGAAATGCATAAAGAGATAAATAAATAAATCATTTAAATTTACATCAATTTTTAAAGCGCTATTGATATTATTGTTATTGTCGATGCAAATGGAAATAATAACCAGATTTCAAATCCAGTATGAGACTGTTTGCATTTCACAAAGCATTATTACACTTAGGAAAGTTATGTATTCAACTATACCACCTCCCCCAGATTTTGATACATAGTATGGCAGACTGATCTTTCGTTCCTGGAGAAGGAAAACTGATTTCAAACCTATAGTACGTAAAAATTGACCAAGTTTCGTATCCTGCTCGTGACAGAGAAATTAGGTAAATATAGTATTTAAATCAGTGTTTGAATAAGGGCAAGATTACCGAATAAATATAGTATATGATTTCGATTTTAGCTGAGTTAAAAAGGAAAAACAACGCCCCCAAATAATTTATTTTATCTTCATAAATTATTACTGACAAATCTTTTTATTCTCATTTATATTTGCTATCGTAATACTTAAATCATCAGCACGCCATTTAATAATATTAATTGCTGTTCATCCCTATGAGACAATTCTATTGTAAATAAAGATGGCTGTTTACTGATGTTTAAAATAAGTAATGAAGATATACAATTATATTTATATGATTTCTACTAACTGGCGTTTTCAGCCTCTATTGTAAAGACTTCTTCCTATGAAAGGCAGATTCCTTTGATAGGAGAGGTTAATCTTGCCTGCAGCTTTCAAAAATTTTCTTTCGTATTTCGTGTTGTCTGACACACAAGTACAATTTATTTCTGAAAGATACAACTTTCAGAGGGCACAAGGCCCAAATATAGGGGGAAAAGGGAAGGGGCCGAAAACTATTTCCTATGAAGCCCTAGCTAGTCGCACTCATCGCCAACAATCATCATTCAATCATTTTTTCCCTCATTCTATACAATAAATTAATTCATCCTCCAACCACGCTACAATCACCAAAAAAACCATTTGCTCCATGAAAGTCCTACTTAAAACCCGATAAAAATGGCTGATATACAGCGAGTGAAAGGTGATGAGGGATTGGAGTAAAAGCCCCAAAGTAAACAAAACATAAACCCGGTTTGTTTCCCTCCCATCCCCGCTTCTGTGCTGTGGAGAGTTGACTGTTTTCTGGTACCTGGATAAGGCCCAAAAACAAGCCGAAACTATCCCTAAGACTAAAAAGGATAAAAGAACAAACGAAAAGAGGGTCGGTCAGGAAAGGAGATGAACATGAAATACAGAAATATGCGACTAAGATCCTCAAAAAGGTCCGGGACTCACAAGTGGTAGAAGGGTAAGAAAAAGAAACTGGGAGTGGGGAGGATCTTGAGGGGAACTAACATCTAAACTGTGGGGACAATGACACACCTCATTCCACTAACTAGGGGGTCAAGAGATCCTTAGTAATTCGTAAGCTTCCTACTTACCCAGGATGGGGTCCCGAAGGACCCGGACCATCGTCACCATGCGCATGCAGAGGAGGGAAGGATGACTCTAACGTTTCCCCCCTTGCATACGATTAAGCTTGCTGCATGCAGCCACCTTTTGCTGAATGTTATGCGGTCCAAGCTTCTTCTATCGCTTCTAATTATAACCCTAAGCTGATGCCAACAGAACAAGATCAGATCATGATAAGAAAAGTTTGCACCCACATATAATCCCTTGTTTCGCATCTGCCACATCACCATTCTATCCACGGATAGGACCACGAGAAACACCACACGCTTCTCACCCTGAAATGGAGGGTTAACGTTGTCCAAAACGTAACCAACGTCGAGCAGCACGAGCTCTCTAGGGCTGATACGAGCCGTCCATTCCTCGACGTGGCTCCAGGACGGGTGAACTCGCTTGCACTAGTAGAAGGCGTGCAAAGCCGTTTCTTCTAGTCCACTGCCACAGCGGGGGCAGTCAGGCATATCTGTTATCCACGCTCTGTAAGCCCAGTCGTTGAGGGCCAACGCGTTTCGAGCCAGCCTCCAGGTGAGCGAGAACTCGGATTGTTCAAGTAGCCGGAACCTGACGCTCAATTCCACTGGGAGCGAATCTCCTCCGCCGACCAGCCGAGCTGTTATACCAGAGGATCCGAGGCGGAACCCACCACTAACCCTCTATATAGATCCTTACGAGACCAAGCGAAGTCACTGGACCGAGGAAGATTTCGAAGGGCCCTGCGGCACTCGCTGACGAATGGTGGTTCATCCCTTGGTCACTCCAGCGGAAGGGCCCGGGCAGGTGAACGCTGCCACTCCAGGTACCCAACCGCAAGCCTACGCTCTTGTCAAAGTTGATCTTGGCACATGCTACGTTTTTCGTATCTCGTGACCGCATTCTTCACTGCCACTATGTCTCGACGCCTGGACACAAAAACCGTGATATCATCGGCGAACGCGGAAATCTTAGCTCGATTCCGCACTGAGCTGGACAAGCCCCCTATCCCTAAGCCTTCGGAGCAGGGGCTCCAGAGCAAGGACGTAGAGAATAGGGGACAAGGGGAAGCGTTGCAGGAGCGACCGCTCGATTGCAAAAGCCCCCGAACATCTCCCGTTCACCTGCACCACAACTTGTGGGTTATGGTACAGCATGCTAATCCATTTGCGGAACACCGGTTTGAATCCAGTGGACTCCAAAACAACCGCCAAGAACCGATGGTCCACCCAATCGAAGGTCTTGGACTGATCTAAATTGATCAGCGCAGCTTTCGTGTCGTCTTCTATTTCCTCTAGGATCTGCCGCATCAAGTGCAAGTTGTCTCGGATCGATCTTTCCTTCACAGCGTCAGGGCGATCAGATCACTGATGACAAGCTTTAAACGGTTTGCCAAGACCCGGGCCAGAATCTTTAACTCTGTGTTAAGCAGAATTATAGGCCTGTAATCATCTAAGTACCCCCGAACATACCTGCCTTCTTTCTTCAGCAATGTGATCACACCCTTGGTAATTCTACCAGGGATGGCTCCCTGGGCGAACCAATGGTTGAACACATCCATCTAAATAGGGACAAACATGTGCGACATCCTCAAGTACACTTCGCAGGGTAAACCATCCAGTCGAGGGGACTTGTTTAGGCCGACCTGCTTCAACGCACTACGGACTTCACATTCAGTAACCACACCCTCGCAACTAGCCACTTCCGCCTCCCCAAGTCGGAGGAAGTCGGCTAAATAGTTGAGAAACTCCCGAACCTAGAGGTCAGGACAGCGAGCAAAGCGTTCTCGAAAGTGTGTCAGGAAAGCCTCACGAATCTCACGGCTCGATCTCTTGCACGCGCCCGTCCGGGGCGTTAATGCACTCGATGTACCAACAAGGGAACCTTCTCAACTCTTCCTTACGCATAAATGTGCGTCGCGCTCAAGGTCCCCCTTAGCTAGATCTATGGCTACGGAGTCCCCCCTCCACCGCCCGGAAAAATCTATCTTCTAAAGATTTCACCTTGTTAGCCCTCTTTAGAGCGAGCTGTTGACTGTATTTGATGGCGAAATCCCTAATCCTATACTTAAGGGATACGCACCACTTATTCCCAATAACCGCCCGCACTTACGCCCGCTGAATTAGGTTTTACAGCCGCATCCAGAAGTCCCATATCTTCAGTAAGGAGGTATTTAACTCCCAGTAGCTGGCCAGACTAGGCCTATTAGCTAACATCAGACCGCCCTAACCAGTGGAACGTGGGACAAGCAACTAGGTCGCTGTCAGCTCTTCTCACTAACACTCTGTCCAGGTAAGACCGGACCTGGCCAGAGGGCGAACTTCCTATCCACGTCCACATCTCCCTCCCTGCGTGATCCAGGCGGTACCTGTCGATCAAATCAAACTCAATCAAAAAATCGAACAGGCCGCTGTCGCACCTTACCAACCCGCTACCACCCGACCGACCCTAACTACATTGGGGTCAAAGATCGCATTCCAATCCCCCACTAGAGCTGTCCGCTTCGAGGCAACCAAAAACGACCCCAACCGCCGAAGGAAGGGGCGTCTCTCCCCAGTAGAATTAGGCACATGAACTGTAGCTATCCGAAACTCGAAGGTTTTCACAGCAACATCAGCCACCAGCAGCCGGCTCCCGTTACCTGCAAAGACAACATTAACAGTAGCATCAAGACTGCGTCCAACTAGCAGAGAGACCCCAGCGCTGAGGCGGCTGCCGAATGTTGAATAAACGACAAAGTCATTACTCAGCACCCGACAGTCCACCTCGCAAATGGAGTCTCCTGCACCGCAGTGACATTCACGCAGAGGTTCGAGAGTTCAGCAAGTAAGTGCGCACACTTGCTTGCGTCCCACAGTCCCCTCGCATTTAGACTAGCAACGTCTAAAGCCATCCTGGCACACTTACCTATTCAGTGTTGACGATGGGTCGGAAATCCTCGGGGGTGAGGATGCCAACAGCCTGTCTCAAGGAGCCGGTACCGAGTTCAGTATTCACTCGGCCATCCCTGGACACTCCACCAAGATCCAGCGGGAACCGTACCTTTAGTGACCTATAGAGCAAAACGGTAAACAGTGTCTTAAGGAGTAGTGCTCCAACTCCTCGAGCTCAACGCCCGTGTTCGTTTGACAGACCGTATCCAAGAACTTCCACACGCCCTTGGAACGGTCGCAAGCCCAACGGACCAAGGTGGTCACCATGGGTGCACTACTGAAGTTGCCCGGATTGAAAACCCTTTTCTTGTTTATCTTTTCCAGGTCCAACAGTGGCTTCAGTGACTTTTGGAGCTGGTAATCTGCCACCGATTCCGGCCCGACTGTACACAGATCCACTGCCTTCCTGCACTGTTCACTGGTCAGGTTTTGGTCATCTTGTTTAGCTGCCTTAGGTTGCCGCCAGGATCACTTCGGTGCAGAATCTGCCGCCTTTGGTTCTGTCTCCGCGGGAGTCGCTTCTGGAAACAATTCTGGAGAGGAGGACGGGCTTAGAGAGGGAAGGGATAAAGTCCTTGGAAGATTTTGGCGGGAAAGTCTCTCGTGGGACTGATATCTTGCCATATGCAAGATTTGGTGGAGGTGAGTTTTTAGTGGCTGGGGAGGATGATGTAACAGTTCAGGATGTTCTATTTGTTTGGGAGGTTGAGGAGGTTGTGGGGGTTGTAGAGGTTTTGGTGGTTGAGAACATTGTTGTTCAGGGGGAGCATATTGTGGAGTGTGGTATGACTAAAAACGATATAATAAGACAATTAAGGAAAATGATAAAAACGGCAAAAAAACGCTGTAATCAAAAGCAACAGAATAGCAAAGAGTATTTAAAGCAATTCAGACGAACCTTCTCACCTGTGATATTAATGCTGACACACAAGTAGCAAAAAGATCCCATTACCATTTACTGGAGGAATATATGGGTGAATAGACACCACTCATGCAAATGTGTTGGGCAGGTCATCCTGGCACAACAGTGCAAACCACCAGCTGCATTAGGTGCTCTTCTATAAAATGAGGTAAGTTTAGCTGGCTTGCTTTTACCAAGAATATTCAAGAAGGCAGCCGTGTTAGAAGATGAGTCATTTGACTTCTACATCTCCCTCCTCTCCCCATCGCAGAAGCATAGTGGCCGTTGGGGCGGAATCAGTTCTTTGTTTCCCGGCCGATTGTATGGAAATAGTCGAGATTGCGCCCTGGGAATCCTGGTTCTTGATTTCGCTGATTGAGTCGGGCCCAGCGATTCCAGGTCTCTTTGTAACGTAATGCCCCCATTTCCTGTTTTTTTTTGGGGGGGGCAGGTTGATGTGGTGTACTCATATATGTAATTCTCTGCTCAGGTGACAAAGGCAAGGGACTTGGTATGCGGGTGTCGATTACGGGAGTTTTAAGTTTCCTTAGGAACCTGCGATTCCACAGGGCTATTCTACCTGATGCTGCAACTCTAATTCTATATTGGCGGTTGGGAAGCGTCTCTACTATTCGTCCAGCTATGTCCCATTGATGGCTATTTGGGTTTTGAACGGAGACTGTGTCGCCATTACGAAGCGGAGATAAGGCATGTGCAGTACGATTGTACCTTTTGATGAAGTCTGCGTTACGATTGGATAACGTTTTTCCACGTTTTTGGGTTTCGGCTTTCCACTCAGGGTGTGGTTCATGTAAGTGTGGATTTGATGGGATATAATCCCGAAGACGTCTATGAATCAAGATTTCTGCTGGTGATAATACAATGCCTTGGATAGGGGTGTTTCTGTATTACCGGATTGCTTGTGCTGCCATGTCGTTGTCCAAGGTACCCTGGTATCCTGTGCAATCCCTTATGAGTCCTTTTGCAGTCTTGACTGCTAACTCTGCTCGTCCATTAGATTGAGGATAGGCAACCGATGGAAATCTTTGTTTAACA
Organism: Sepioteuthis lessoniana; assembly: GCA_963585895.1. NCBI lineage: Eukaryota > Metazoa > Mollusca > Cephalopoda > Myopsida > Loliginidae > Sepioteuthis > Sepioteuthis lessoniana. The sequence goes on from OY757910.1 coordinate 127,455,733, forward strand.
GCCCAGCATTTTAGGAACTATTGGAATGAATAAGCTAAGAAGGGTGGCCCAACGTCTGTACTAAACTCCTCAGGCGCGCCGTATGCTTGGAATATTTCTCTGCAGATCGATATCAACCTGGAGGCAACTGCTTGTCCCGGCTTGATACGGTACAGAATGAGCCACGCTAGTGAGCCTGACTGCACAAGCGAGATACGTGAACGATCCTACATAGAACAAAACCATAACAATTTGTTGATAAGGCCATTCTGGTGTAGGTGTCATTTGGATTGGTTCATGTGGTAGACTTAGGGCGTTCCTTGAATATGTAATGCAAGTCTTTCTGAAATTGCGAATTGAAGCATTCATTCCAGGCCAGTACACTCTCTCATTTGCGCGTGTTTTCATGCCAACTACTCCTTGATGAGCTGAATGTAGGGACTTTAATACGTTTTTGGACTGGGAGGTTGGTATTACTATCCTCCAGTCCAGTAGTATTAGGCCATTATCATAGCTGAGGCGGTTACGAACTTCCCAGTATCCTCGTATTGTAGGCAGCGTTGCTTGACGACAGTTTGGAAAACCATTGTCTATGGTTTTGCCAGACAAGGTGTATTGTGTGTCTTTTTGACCAGCAAAACGAATGTGATCAAGATAATTTATGGCAGTATAACCATCTAATTGGGATATGAATGTGAGGGCTGTCAATCTCGTTTCTGCACAAATCTCATCTGATTCATCAGTGTCTATAAGGGAGGGTTAAACTTTGCATCATAGTGACTGGATAACGGGAGATAGCGTCAGGGGCCCTATGCCATTTTCCAGGCCAGTGTTGCATGGTGAAACGATGTCTCAAGCTTTTTCCTTTGAGCCGGAATAGACGTGTGTTGTGAATTTTACTGAGATCTCGATTACCAAAATGTCCTTTTAGCGGCTCATGGCCGGTCACCACTATAACATTGGGGAAACCCAGTATGAACATGCGGCACTTTTCAAGTGCCCAGCTGATTGCTGCTGCGTCACCTTCTATGGGTGCAAATCTTTGTTCAGCATCGGTGCTAGATCTGCTTCTAGCAAACACGAGACGTCAGCCTTCAGGACCGCAGACTAGGACTCTGTCGATTTAACATGTGCAGTGCTTTAGAAGAATCAAAAATACCATGCCCTCCTTATTCAAGTCAGGGGCTAAGCAGGTAACTCTGTTAATGTCAAATGTTGAGATTCCCTGTCTTACTAGTTTAACAATAACCTGCTTTGATTCTTGAAATGCTTTCTCGAGGGTCTGTTTCCAGCTGAATCTTGAACTCTTTTTGACAAGGTTCCGAAATGGTACCATAATGGGACTTAATAAATATGCCCAGGCAAGTTGGTTTACTAGACAAACCAAGACCTTGCATCAGCGATGTTTTTTTGGAACTGGGAAATTTAAAATAGCATTAAGCATTGATTCAGGAGGAGATAATCCCGATGAAGTTATTTGCAACCCACCAAACTGAACGGTGTCCTTACTAAACTGGAATTTGTCCTTACTGAGTACAATCCCATTTTGTGCGCATCTCATAAAAAAATCAAAGGTATTGTAGAATGCCTCTTTGACGTCGGTGTCGTAGAATAAGGTATCATCGACCAATTTGATTTTCCTGGCAGTGTCCTTTATAACTTCCTAATATCTACGTGTGTATGCATCACCAGATGCCAAGTAGCCGTGAGGCATCCAAAGGTACATAAACCTCCCCCACCCGTGTGCGGCTGGGACTCCTCATCTAATATAAAAGAGTGATAACCATCCACAGCATCCAACTCTGCCTTCTTGGTATTGGGTGGCACCTGCATTGCCAGCTGGAAAGGTGTGGCATTGTGGTGGGTTTCTCACTTGCATTGCAAATTCAGATATTGATAATCGATGGTACGTCTTTGCCGACCATCTTTTTTTTGTTGTTATCACCATTGTGCAGCACCAATCCATAGGAGTGTCAATGGGCACTTGTTTTAATATGCCTCTTTCTATATCTTGCATAAGAGCTTGTCCCACTGGTTCTTTTAAGAGGTATGGCACTGGTATAGGTCTGCGTTTAGCTTTAGAGACTGCTTCCTGCTTCAGGTGAATATGTGCAGGTTTACTAGTTATGGCTGGGAATTGCCCATCAGTCTTGGACGCTGAATTAGCAAATTATTCCAGTAACCATTTTTTTCAGATTCTCCACATTTTCTTTGTTCGTTGGAAAGGGGGGCTCTTTAGGGCGAATTGGTAGCTGAAAGTTTGATGATTGCTTTTGCTCAATATTGGGGAGCGACACAGCTGCCGTTTGATCATTGGTCATACAATTTACCTATCTTTGGTTTGTCAAAGACATAGGTGTTGGGTAACAGGGGGATAGCATGCTTACATCAATGCCTTGCTAAAATATAGCTTATCGATGTGATTGCAGATATATAAGGCTTGCTTTGTCAACATTTCTCCAACACTGAATTGAACAGGCAACCATCCCTGGCTAATAGAGGCTGAGCCTCCTACAGCCCAATAACTTTCTGGGATGGGATCAAGTTACTTTGCTTGAGACCCATGCAATAGAGGTGCTTGGGTCCTCCCAGGCAGATAGTAGCCCCACTGTCTGTGAAGATCTTCAGCCGAGTGCTTTGATTGCCTGTAATATATTCAGTATTTCTAGGGGCAGGCCTTGGAGAAAATGGGACTAGTGTTGCTTCTATCTCTACAACACTATCTTTATTTGATGACATATATGAGCCTGTCTCCTGGCCAAATTCTACTTGTGCAATTAAACTGTCCATGTTCGCTTCATCGTCCAGAAGGCCTCTCACGTCACTAAAGCGATTTCTTTATTTGGATCGGCAAATAATTGAAAAATGACCTTTGATACCGCACGAGTTACAAGTTTGAATCTATGCAGGACATGCTTGTTGGCGGGTTCTTGATTTTGGGATGCTATGCTTATGGCTACCACATCCGCTACAACGCAAATTGTTCGGTTTTATAATCTGATTTATGGGGCATCTAGGTTGAGGGGATTTTTTTTTCTTTGCGATAGGTCGATGCACGCAATGCCGACATTTCGAGTGTCCCAGACATTTGTGCTTGGTCACGCAGTGCTGCCTCAAATGCCTCAGCATGGTTGATGTTTTCCTCAAGGGTGTTTAATGAACGGGCCTTTGCTAATAAATCTGCTTGGAGAGCATCATTTGCTGATCCCTTGATCAGCTGATATTTGATATAGATATCAGATAGATCATGATTGCAAATGTCACGTGAAATCACAAACTTGTGCTGTACCTCTGAAGCAGACGACGAATTGCTGGACCGATTCACCTGGTCGTTGAGAAATTGAGGCAAAAGATAATCTATGATTTGATGGGGTTTGATTTTTGTGTGACTAATGCATCCAGCATGTCCATGAGTCTATTTGGTTCCTCAGGGGCCTTCGTGTAACAGTCTGATTTTAAAGGCTGCTCCTTTGCTAGCTTAATGATGGCTAGGGCATGTCCCATGGTTGTGACACCTAGTTCTTTGAGGACTTCCCGGTCTATCATGATGAGACTGTCCTTGGTAATGCTTTCCTCCACAAAAGTTTTAACATAACTCCTGGCAGAGTCAGCAGGAATGCCAATTTTGGTAATTAGCTCTTGCCAATCATTGGATCCTGTTCGCAGCGCCATGATGAATATTGGCTGACTTGAGAGTGGTCTGACACACAAGTAGAAATTGATCCCATTGCCATTTACTGGCTGAATATATGGGTAAATAGACACCACTCGTGCAAATGTGTTGGGCAGGTCATCCTGGCACCACAGTGCAACCCACCTGCTGTATTAGGTGCTCTTCTATAAAATAAGGTAAGCTTAGCTAGCTTGCTTTTACCGAGAAGATTCAAGAAGGCAGCCATGTTAGAAAGCGTGTCATTTGACTTCCACAGAGTGCTGCAACAAAAATTAAGATGAAAGAAATATTTATAAATCAGCATTAATTCATATTTGCAACACATACATACATACAAAATATACAAACTTAAAAAAAAATACAACAATCAAATTTGAGAAAACAAAATATATTTCTATTGAATGAAAATATTATGTAAACTTTAATATAATTTCCTTATGTTTTAGTGAGATTTGTCATTTACAGTTCATTCAATGAAAAAAGAGCAGCTGAGCAGTTTACGTATAACTAAATTCCTGAACTGATCCCAAACTTGTGCGTAGAAACTTTGCGTTCAGTTCGATTTTGGAAAGGCATGAATCCACTTCCGTATGTTCTCCACACCCACCATTCCTAAACTAATGGCAGGACATTTAGAGACTTTAACATAATAAGTGTAATCGATATTGGGCGTTTAACGATACTTAAGATCAAGTTGGGTTCATTCCAGTGATCCCTCTGTACCCATAAGTATGTTACTTTGGGAGGAGATTACACAAAACGATAACGTAAAGTAGACTTACTTAGCATGTCACTCCGATTGATTGATTGAGTTATTGATTGATTTTATCTGAATGATAACCCTGTTGGGGTTATTTCATGCCCACATGTTAATAAATTGCATACATTATTCGTTTATAATTGTGTTTTTGTGTAGTTTTTTAAGAATATTTTTGCACATAGTTATACGATATCAAGTATTCCTTTCTAAACCAAATACTTGGGACACAGATAAATGGAACAATAACAGGTTTTACCCTTTGGGTCACTGTGGTTCCGTAAGTAGTGGCAATGAAATAGTTCTCTACCGTTCTCAGATATCTGAAACTGGAGCTTCTCCATCAGACGCAGTTTAGTGTCCAATTCAGGAAGACTCTTTTTTGTTAAGATTTTATCCCTCTGTAAGATATCCAGTCCTATCCAGGACGTCTCTTTTTAGAGAGGATCTCACCTCTCTGTGAGATACAATCAGCGTTTTAAAAATCCCGCCAACAAGACAGATGACATCCCGAGAAACATCCATATCCACAAGAAAATAGCCAAGGGTATATATGATTGTCAGGTAGGTTTCTTGTTAAGAAAGTGAACATTAATATTTAGGGACGAAAACCAAATTATTTCTTTTATACTTCAACTGACATTTATTAAATACGAGTGATTTGTAGATATTGTGTATGTCAAAGTTATATTATAAAAATCAACTTTTTATGACCGTTAGCGCAATAAAATATTTCTTTTCATTTCGCAAATAGGTTTCTGCTTACAGACTTACTGCTCTCATAAACACACGTATACTTATATGTATGCCTTTGTATGTGTGTGTGTGTGTGTGTGTGTGTGTGCGTGTTTATGTTAATGAAGTGTGCATGTTTTTACTGTGTGCGTTAGTGATTGTGATAGATATTATATTCCACTGATCAAGATAATAGGAGAGCGACGGTTATAAGCGATGGAAACAAATTGGTTTTTCAGATCACAATCGTCAAAATATCGTTCCGAAAGTCAAGAGATCTTCTGATGTGGTCAGCTGGGAACCAATTAAGTCTTATGTCACTGTTATTATTATCATTATTATTATTATTATTATTACATGAGACGTATACTTTTCATTTCGGGACTCCTTTTGATCATATTATGGGAGGAAATATGTCTGCGTTTTTATTTCTCAGTTTCAATGAACAGTCTAGAAACCAAACATATTCAGTCACATTTCCTTCGAAATGGCTAAAAGTTTCTAAGAACATTAATAAGTATTAACCTTAAATATAAACGTTTACACACACACACACACACACACACACACACACACACACACACACATATATATATATATATATATATATATATATATATATATATATCATGCATACATTCAAAAAAATTATTAGAGGAATTAGATTATAAATTTGAATTACCATGATTAGAAAATCCGGCAATCTCTGCGCATGACATAAGGAACGACTGGGCCGCTGTTTTGACCCTATTAGGTCTTATCAGCAGCATATAGAGATTTGTCCCACTGGAGATCAGACTAGCGACCACAGAATGCAGAGCATAAACTCTACCACTGAGTTACTGGTCCACCTCCAACTCAAGCGATGGCCAATAAACTTGCCATATGCGACTAATTAACCTGATGCGTCTTGTAATTACATAGATACTCTTACAGAGGACACGGCCACCTCCAGGTCTACGTCTTCCCAAGACGATTGGAGATATGCTTACTGGACTTTCTAATCATGGTAATAGAAATTTAAAATATAATTCCTCTATTTAAAAAAAATGTATGTCGATTTCCTTGCAATTGAGATTACGATTTCGCGTAAATCTTAAATCCTTTTATGAAATAATTGTAATAGCAATGATGCCAACCAATTAAATACCTAGAAAATGCACAGGTGGCTACAAATTTACTAAATCGGAAGAAAAGATGAATCACCAAATGTATATAGAAGACATCAACCTTTTTTACAAAAAATGAAACAGAATTGGAGATTGTAATAAAATAAGAATATACATTCAGGATAGAGGAATTGAAATTGGTATGAAAAAATGCTCCATGCTCTTTGCTGTATCGTCGAGATGAATGATACACATGGAAGAATGAGTGTTTTGTACAAGGATCATTAAATAAGTTTCCAGACTTTTTTTGTATGGGCACTTTTATCGACAGTACACACATGAAACTCTAGTCCCCTTCGAAGTTATCTCCTACGGCTGCAATACACTTGTTTTACCGTTCCAACAACTTCTGGAAGGACCCATGGAAGTCCTCTTGTGTGAGCGTGTCAGTGACTTTTGTCACAGCCTCTTTCATATCCTCAATTGTCTCATATCGACAGCCTCTGAGCTTAGGGAATAAGCAAAAGTCACAGGGAGCAAGGTCTGGACTATAGGAAAGGTGAGGAACTGTCTTGATGCCCATCTTGGTCAAATAGCCAGTAGCAAGGATGGAGTTGTGGACTGGTGCATTGTCCTAGTGGAAATGGCACTGACCCGATTTGAAAAGTGCTGGCCTCTTCTGACGAAATCTCTTCCTGAATTCTCTTACAACCTCAACATATTAACCCCAACCCTAACCCTTTGGCCAATCAACTCTGGTGTTCTGACTTCCTTACACCTCCCATACTTCTCATCATCCCTCACAGACGCCCTGCCTTCTTTGAATCTCTTATGCCACTCACAAACTGATGCTCGATTCATGCAAGATGGCCTAAAAGCAATCTGAAGTATTACATACGTTTCTGTGACCTTTTTTCCAAGTTTAAAACAGAATTTTATTGCATATCGTTCTTCTAAAGTGTCCTCACGTCCAGATTGCATTTTTGAAATTCACCAGCTGTGAAAATCAGGCTTTAGTAGAGTATATTCCAATTGCTGCTGTAGTTGTTCCTTTGAACCTAAATCATAAAAATTGGTCAGCATCTCATATGATGACTGGTGGCTTATGTGACACTGTGTGGCCATTGTGTTGGGTGTGTGTGTGTGCGCCGGTCTTTGGTGCGAAACCCAAACAAAGGGCTTGAGCTCGAGATCTCCTGCGGGACCGGAAGTGGACGAGGAGAGGAAGGGCCCTGGGAACCCAGGGGTTCAGTTCGCGAAGGAAGACATAGAGAGGCAGTTGACATCAGTTAGCAAAAGCAGGTAGGAAAAGACGGAAGCAGGGCAGAGAAGGGAGTCAAAAGAAGTCAGAAAGGCGACTGCTAAGACCTGATGACCTACAAAGAAGCCTGGTTAACCAACGATAGAAGATGTCAGCATGGTTAGTAGCTTTTGTAGAAGTTTCGCGAAAAATACACGCCGGCGATAGTCTACAGATTCACGGGGAATGCAAAGTGTCACAATACTCCCTTTCTTGCGCTAGGAACTGACCCAAGTTCATATTGTTCGGTTGTTCTTCCTTTCACCCTCTCAGTTGTATTTTTTCTGACTGTAAAGAAAGGTGAAATACCCCGGCTGAAACCACTAGATTAATCACTGGCCATAAATAATATTGATTTAAAGAAGTTAATATAGTCGGGGGTCGGCCGAAGGTGTCGTATCACACTTATCATTTTCGGAAAATAATGTCACGCGATGTTAGTAATCTTTATGTATCTATTTTCAAAATCCTGCTTGAAGTGCCCAGTAGAATAAATGAGACGTAACAACCGTCTCGTGTCAATGTCTGGAATTGAAGGCATATGGCCACTTTCGACCTCTTTTTATATATAGACTTGTCCACGGGAAGATTACGGTTCTGCCTCTACATCCAGGGACAGGTGAGGCTGTTCTGCCAGTACATTCAGATCAGGCTTTTTTCTCTATACACAATCTAGAATTTATTGAGTCTACATTATATACTCCTACTTTTTTATTAGCTTTCATTTAATTACAAGACGCTGCCAGTGTAACAGTAATTATCATATTTACCAACCCCTCCGCTCGGGCAGGATATGACACAAGGTCAATTTTTAAGCGGAGTTTAACAGGTTTGAATTCAGAGTTTTCTTTCTCCTAGACTAGTTACCTCACCAAGGCTGAAGAACCTAATCTGTCCTACTATTTACCCATAGCTGGAGGAAGAATAATTGGATTCATACCTTTCCCAAGGATATTAGTGCTATGTGAAATGCAATCAGTCTCGTCCAGGATTTGAACTCGTATCGTCGTGTTCAATTCCTACGACGATAACCATTACACCACGGGCACCTCCAGTAATTATTGTGAGACATAGACATGGCAAGATTAATTCAAATAATGAACAATGCTTAATATACTTCCCTTTGGGATAATGCTAGTTCGAAAGGCATGAAACCTTCTCTCTTCACATCTATGAAGAAAAAGTGTTGAATAGGCTTTTTAGCCTTACTAGAGCAAATGAGCTGGGGAAGTTAAACATTGAGGATCCATAGCCGGATGCATATTGCTTAAAGAATCTGAGGCACTGGTGCCCTTTAATTCTGTTATCAGCTCATCCAAAACTTGTCGATATTTCTACTCAAGATTTCACATCTATAAAATAATCACGCATACAGCATTTTACTTCTTTAACTGTTATATTAGGAACTCATTGTATTCGTCTGGGACGCAGAGTTTGTTATCAATCATGGGTGTCTCATTATATTTAGATGATGTTGAAAAGTTTGCATATTTTTCTATGGAAAATCGATGGTTACAAAATTTATGATTCCAAACCCCTCCGTAGGTTCTAAATAAATCATGTTATGTCCGTGATCAGTTTTTACGAAGGTTTTTGTTTTTTTTACAAAGAATTCATGATTAATGGACATCCATTCATCCGTCAGTGATAACGTGGAGAAAAAGTTAATTTGTAATTTCATTTTTCAGTAAATTCTGTTTATGTTTTGTTGATTAGTTGTAGTATGCTTTCATTTTAACTCAACATAATATTCATAAAATATCTTATGTAATTCATTGTTTTTTTTTAGCTCTTGTCAAATAAATTGAAGCATAATCTTCCTACTTAAATTTTTAAAGTGTTATTGCATGACTAGCGTGATAAAATAACTTTTTTTGTTATTTCTATTTTCATCCTCCCCACTCTCATTGATATGTTACCCTTTCTTTGTGTATCTGCTGTTTTTATAGCCTTTTCGTTATTTCCGAGGGTTTTCTTTGAACATCTATCACTTACACGAGTTAATATTTAATACTAGATTGAATAAATATTCTTATATTGATTTTGGTATTTGTTTAAGTAAAACAGGATAGTTTGACAATTTGTTATTATTGCACAGCATATTATTTAGTTTTCTATCAGGGGAAGCGCGATACTTTGGGAGGATAAATGTTTCATCAATAACCAAATAAATAAATAAGTATAGAATACTCCCTATTTTCCTTATTATTTTTGTTATCATGTTTTTTATTTTGTAGGTGCTCTCTGCGGCGGTTGCCAACTCCAAATTCATTGTTTGAGTGGTGATAGGGGTTGTCGGTGATTGCAGGACATAAATAGGAGAACAATAAAACTTTCAGGTGTAATCTTCTTATGTGAAAAGCACGAATCTCTTTATGCGATTGATGATCGAGAAAACCTTGTAAAACTGCCAATAATATGAAAAGTAATTGTTTATGGATACACACTTTCAATTAATTTTAATTGGTGCTTTTATTCAGTTTTATATATATATGTGTGTGTGTGTATGTGATTAAATGAGGTCCTATGGAATAATTCCTAGTGTATATCTCGAAACCGGTTGTCTCGGTTTTGTGAGTAGGCAAGGCAAATATTAGAGAAGACACTACGGCTCATGTTGAGGTAGAGTGAAGAAATCCTTTAAAAGACATTGACAGTTTTAAAAATTTGCAAAAACATTCATTAAGATATTGAACTTAAGAAACACACTTTTGAAGAGAACTCTTTATCTATACACACAAAAAAGCTTTTGTTACATATTTTCTGAACCAACAGTAGTTAGATTGTCTTGACAATTGTTATTCCCTCAAATGGGTTCAAATGTGCTCTAGTATGACTGTAGCAGAATCCGTTTTACTTTATTCATGTAAAAGTTTGGTAGTGTTTCAGACAATCGAACACCTGGTACTGTCAAAAACCTTTTTACATTTTAAATCTTACTCTATAAAATTATTACACGTCAATAGGTTAAATATCTAAGAATATTTCTTTAAATCACACACACACACACACACACACACACATACACACACACACACGTATATATATATATATATATATATATATATAGAGAGAGAGAGAGAGAGTATATATATATATATATATATATATATATATATATATGTATATATATATATATATATATATATATATAGTTTTCCCTGTGCTGAAGTAGTTTTCTTCCAATTGCTATATATCAACCTAATTATTTTTATAGTCAATACTTAAGGATAGGCCGAGATACGTTCTGAAGAGGCCTAAAACATTAAAATTCATTGATGATGTAGACAGTTTACAGGTAACGGGATAAGGAGGAGAAACTGGGTAGAAGAACCATGCACAAATATTCCCTTGGCCATGACAAACTAACAGGATAAAGAAAATGGAGATCAGAATTCTAATAGCCAATTGATCAAATGCTCATTAAAGAGGATCTGTAATTTTCTTTCAAACTACTGGCGCCATCGCTTATTGTAATCACGTTTGATAATACTAAGCTCATTCTCTGTTGGTTTAAAAGTTCTGTTAGTAAGAAGATTAAAGCCCAGTGGATGAGTTATAGTTTAGGGTCTACATGCCATTGATGTAATTTCTATGCAATATACAACAGTGTTTCTATTTGCGCATAAGATGAAAGAATCATTACATTAGGTTTCCACTTTTCAACTCTTTTCCTCGGTAACTCGACACAATATGTGAAATGTATTTGCTGTAATCCATTCTGCAGAAACCACGAAACATAACTTCTAAATTTTACTCTCTGTCAAAACATTTGTCTCAGTAAAATCTCAGGCAGTCAATCTGGATTTGTAACGGTACCATGTCGAAAAGACTTACCTTCAGCCTTCAAATGCTTTAAAGAGTTTGAGGATTGAATTCACTATTAGACAAGTCCATGTGTTCTTATTTTAATCCAATATGTGCTCTGAAAATGGATGGCGCAAGTGTTAAAAAAGATTTTTGAATTCTCCTTACAATTATACTATATCACTGGGAGTTGGGAAAAAAGTTAGTAAATAGTTAGTTAGTTGTGACTTGTTAGTAAAAAGCAGCAAACTAGAAATGATTACTGACCGTTGGTCATTTATTGATAATTGAAGCAACTGTTAAACTTGACCAATAGAAAATTCAATGAGATTTTTTTTTAATTTTAGGATTAGCACTTGGATCTTGTTTGGTTACAAAGATAATGATCTTGTAAATGAAAAAGTTTCGATTCGTTCAGACACTTCAATGCACCGCTCAAAAATAAGTCGTTAAATATAAATTCCACAAACACTTGTTGTACAATCATTTGCAATAACATCACCAGTGAATTAATTTGCTTCAGAAAATTTAAAGACAAACAGATTACTTAAATATTCCACAAACATGGGGAATTGCATAATCTTATATTAACCAGTTTGGCTTATTACATGATTTTCAACATTATTACTAATTTCAAAATAACCTAAGGTTATGCTCTCCTTGTTGTAGACTATTTTGGAGAATGGCCCCTTCCCGTCTAGCGTTTTCTGACGAACTAACAACAAGGGAAAGCGAACCGACAAAAGTGGATGGATACCTGACCTAAAGACCCCAAAACCAGATGACCAAAATTTTTAAAAAGCAAACAGTCTAAAACGAAGTGTTATAAAACAAACAATAATAATAATAATAATAATAATAATAATAATAATAATAATAATAATAATAATAATAATAAATGATGCTGCAGGAGTTGGAAGTAAAAGGACCAGTGGAGACAATCTAAACTACAGCATTACTGGGAATGACCAGAATGCTGATAAGAGTCTTGGAGATTTGAGGTGACTTGCTGTCACTCAAATTCCAGTGAAAGACCATCAGATAACACTGGTGTGAAAAACTCTCAAGGAGTAAATAATAATAAAATCAGAGATTTATTCTTTTTCTTTTTGGAATGTTAAATGCAAATTTAGAATGTAATTTGGATGGGGAAAGCAAAGTAGGAAAGAAAAAGAAGGAAAAATTCTGGCCGATTGTAGTAGTATCATAAAAGGTAGTTCCAAATCATGAGAGTGGAACTCTTAAGAGGGAAACCGCATAAAAATTCTTTCTTTCAGAACAAGACTACAGAATTAAAAGAAATAGTCTCATAGACTTCACTTTTACTCTTTAACTTCGGTAGTTAGTAAATATTTTTTTAAAGATTCATGCTATATCATCGAAGAATATTGTATGCTTTTTTTATGGATGTTAGATGTAAATTTGGAGATATAGGCCGAAAGTAGGAAAGAAATAAGGAAAAATCGGGGCCGATAGAAGTAGTTTCGTAAAAGACAATTTCAAATCGCATGACTGAAATTATTTTGACAAAAACCGTTTATCTGTAGTCTTAGAGATGATATAAATGATATAGCATACTTGAAACTCAGTGCCAAGATTATTATAAACGAGTGCCACCAAATTGTTCATTGCTTAAAGTAAAGAATATATCTTATTAGCCAACATAACAGTTTAAATAAAACTGATAATAAAACAATAGACTGTTTAGACTTTAACTAAAGTAAAACTTAGCAGATTTAAAAGGGATTTAAGGAAGATTGTCACCAGCTGAAGAGTTCTATTATCTTTTTGGAGGACATAGTCACATATGTGATAGGAGCGCAGATAACAAACAACTTCTAGGTCTGGTATAGCCACAATATATCACCCATGAAAAATGGCAAATCGATACATAATTTAACGTGAGACCCAGACAATAGGTCTAGATGTCATGATCAGCAGGGGCTCCATTTATGGCCAATATAAGGGAACTGATCGGGATCCCGCCCAGGTTGGCAGTTCTAATTTAAGGTACGCATACAAAAACCCAAGCAACCACTCCATTCAGAAATACCAGAGGAAGAAATGGACTAGGGAAGCCAGAAAATATACTTAACCGTTACATTAAGAGTAAACCCACTAAAAGATGGTATAGAAAAAATGATAGAAATTTGGACAGAATACGCTAGATTTAATATAAACTAAAGATGTGCTAACCAAGTCAGAATGATATTAAGGAAAGGTTAGTTCTCTGACATTAAGATTATAGATATATACCAACTAATGAATTGGGAAGAATATCAACAAGACGTCACTACGTGAGCAAAAATGCTAAATGACCAAAAGCAAAAACCCATTAACCGAATTGAAACGCAAAAATAAATAAATAAATAAATGAATAAATAAATAAATAAAAACGAAAACACTACACTCGCTAATACCACGGAATAAACGTTACTATTAGAAGACCTAATAAACTGAAATTAATAAAGAAAAATATGCCTGAAAAGAAGAGTACATTACCATCCCTCAGGAATCCCAATTGGAAAAAATTCAAGGTAGAAACCAAAAAAGTTAACCAATTTAACCAAATATTCCGATGAGCAACATTAATGAACTAAACGAGCTAATTTATATTGGAGCAAACTTAGTCGGTGATAAAATCAGTGGGCCAGTAAGAAAGTTGAACAGAAATACAAAACCTGGATAGAAAGTTAGACTAGAAAAACTAATAAAGAAATTACAACAAGCAAAGATGTTAAGTAATGAAAAAAAAAAAAAAAAAAAGCAAAAACACGGGAATTTGTTAGGATGAAAATACAAAGACAAAACAGCCGTCAAGTCTGACACTGAAACTTGATGAGATGAAACAAAAGTTATTGGCGAAAGAATGGTCACTTAAAAGATACCGACCCAAGATCAGGCGATACAATCAAAACAGGACATTCCAAAATGATAAATGAACATTTAAGCAGCGAGGAGGTGGAACGCGTCCGGGGGTATATCAACAACCAGATGACAAAAAAAAAAAAAGCAAAACAATTTTAGAGGAAAATATATGCACAAAAAGAACATAACAGAAATTCTGAATTGATAAGAAACATGGGAAAAGAGTTTCAATGACTCGAAAAAGGTGCTGAGACAATAACACAACTGGAATGGTTATGAGCAACACTAAAAATGTACCGACGTACCCCCCCCCAAAAAAAAACGAGCATAACTGTATACATGGATTATGGTTTTAAAAAAATCACATCTATCTTTGACATCTTAAACAAAGTAGATGCTTAAAAGAAGCAAATATAATGGATGATTTAATGAAAGATCATCCTGATTCAATTTACGCCCTAAAAAGAACCCCCCAACCACTATAGACCGATAACGGAGGTGCCCGTGGTGCAATGGTTATCCTTGCAGGAAATGGATTCGGTGACACGAGTTCAAATCCTGGACGAGACTGATTGCATTTCACATAGCACTAATACCCTTAGGAAAGGTATGAATCCAATTAATCTCCCTCCAGCTATGGGTAAATAGTAGGATAGACTAGGTTCTTCAGCCTTGGTGAGGCAACTAGTCTAGGAGAAGGAAAACTCTGACTTCAAACCTGTTAAACTCCGCTTAAAAAATTGACTTTGTGTCATATCCTGCCCGAGCGGAGGCGTTGGGTAAATGATATAGACCGATAACGTGTATACTTATGATGTAGAAAATACTAACAGCAAATATTATGGAGGCGATCTATTACTCACAAGTAAATCGCGGACAGTTTACCGAAGAACAAGAAGGATGTCACTACAGAACAAAAGAAACAGATGATCTTTTGGCCATTGATCAATAACCCCTCAAGAAGAGTAATACAAAACTATATATATATATATATATGTGTGTGTGTGTGTGTGTGAGGTGTGTGTGTGTGTGTGTGTGTGTGTGTGTGTATTGGTACGTGCCAGAGATGTTTGGTTCTTGATGATTAAAAATTAAAAACGTATTTCCTAAACACTTTTCAGAAAAACTTAGTCATTTAAGAGTAAATACTGAGATGTTATTGCTTTTGAATTCAGTAACACATTGATGTATTTGATGTATCTAATAAGAACGTCTATTAAGTAAAGTTTGGTTATGGACTTTTGAATGTCAATAAATTCAAATGTCTTTAGGTTGAATGTTTGTAAATGTATAGTGAAATATTATCAGTAAAAGTATACCACCATTGTTTAAGCATTACCATTTTCAAGCCTCTGGGTGTAGCCGTGTGATAATGCACGGTTGAAAAAATTTCCAATATCAAATTTGTTATAATTGTATATTAAACATTTTAAATAAAATATCAGTAAGAATATATTACCGGCCATTCTTTTACCATTACTCCAACATCACTCTCTCCCAATATATATACATATATTAATTAAATTACCATAACTAGAAAATTCGGCAAACAGCTACATGTAACATAAGGAACAGCTGTTTCGACATTTTTGGATCTCATCAGCAGTGCATACCGTGATCTCCACCACTGGAGATCGAACAAGCAACCACAAAATGCAGAAATTGAAACTCTACCATTGGGCCACCAGTCTGTGCCATATATAAGCGATGCCAAATCAACTAGTCATATATATATATATATATATATATATATATATATATATATATATATATATATATATATATATATATATATATATATATATATATATATATATATATATATATATATATATATATATATATATATATATATATATATATATATATATATATATATATATATATATATATATATATATATATATATATATATATATATATATTCTGAAAAAGTGGTAAATGATGGATTAAAGCACCTATCTACAAATTTAAGAAATCTTATCATTTTAGATTGAATTTAGATCAAAATTAAATTTAAATTTAAAAAAATTTATCAAAGTTTGTTAAAACAAATTTACGAAGTATTTTCGTAAAAGAAAAAATATTACACAGTGAATATTTTCCAAAAATCACCTAACAATAAATTAAAGTTCATGAATGAAATGAAGCAGTTTTCGTTGTTTAAATCTAGTTAATATCTTTGGTGCTGGGTAAAAATCTGAGTGCAATTTTGTCATTAGCTTGGATTGAAAATAAATTTATACGCTAAAATGTAAACGGATGCAATTAGTTTATTTCATCAGAAAGAAAAGAGTGTTATAGTAGAATAAAAAAAACATTTAGGTCCAATCTAAAATAAATGAATTTAAAATAATTAAATGATGTTGAAATTAAAGACCTCTTGAACGAACAGCATGTTATATATTCACTCAAAAAATAAAGCTGAAAGTTTTGTATAAATGTGCAACAAAGATCCATGAATCTACTAAAGATTTTATCTATTTCATTGTTTGGTTATAAGATTGAGGTAGGCACGATTGTAAGAAAAATGTTGTTGACTTCATTATTATTCTAATTGGTTAATAAATGTATTTTTAATAGGTTGGTGGGAAAAGCTTTTGAGCTTTAATCAATGTATCTTTTCGCGGCAAGCCAAATTTTCTCTCCTACGAATCTCAAAGAAATTTTAAAACGAGCGTGTAAGGGCCGGTTGGTCAATAAATGCAAAAGTACATATTCGAAATTTACAGCTTTTCGAGCCCGTTTTTGCTTATAAATTAACACTGCTTTTAGTATAGAAACCAATTGATTCTCCATATATATATATATATATATATATATATATATATATATATATATATATATATATATATCATCATCATGTCGTGCAGCCAGCACGGATATCCCTGATCCACTCTCGCTAATTCTCCCTATCGTGCATCGCCTCTGGCAGGTCTTCAGGGCTACCTCGCGTATCCTCACAGAGCTGGTGTATGTATGTTCGAGCTGGTCGTGCTGCTTTTGCTCGGACATATGTGGGGGTCCATAGGAGTAAATAACTTATGAGCTCGTCCCTGCTTCTCCAGCAGTGTCCTGCATGTCTGGTTTGTCTAACTTGGATAGTTTTCGTGATGAGAGGCAGCTGGCCGTATAGTTGGTGCTTTGTGGGGTCTTGCCTCCAGGACTTGTATATATATATATATATAGTGTGTGTGAGTGTGTGTATGTGTATATATATATATATATATATATATATATATATGCATACATATAAATCAATCCCTCTGCACGTACACGAAGTGGGAGAAGGTAAATTTTCAAGCGGATTTTAAACAGGTTTTAATTCAGAGTTTTCCTTCTAGACAAGGTGCAATACCACAGTTGAAGAACCCAGTCTGTTGTACAATTTACCCGTAGCTGGAAGTAGAATAGTTGTATCCATGATTTTCCAAAGGGCATTAGCGCAATATAAAATACAAACAGACTCACCTAAGCATTGAACTCGATTAATCTGTCCACTTTTAATGCCGGTAACTTTTTTATACATATATATATATATATATATATATATATATATATATACATGGTTCTACTTTTTTTTTACCTTCTTCGCAATTACTGCATCGGTGACTCTTTTACAAATTTTATTTCTAGTTCATATATACGTATATATATATATATATATATATATATATATATATATATATATATATATATATTCTTTAAGAAAAACAACGAAACCGGTCACATAGGATTATGAATTTATTTCCATCTTGTTACGCATTTTTGAAATTTCCAAAAACACGTAAAAAAATTAACAGGACTTCTTCAGATCTTTATCAGTAAAATTTAAATATTCATTCATGAATAATTTCTTGTCCTGATGGAATTACTCCCAAATCCGGTTTAACTGGACCAAAGAATACTTATATATATATATATATATATATATATATATATATATATATATATATATATACTTTTCATACACATATAACATTAGGCAGTCAATGAGAGTTGATAGGGATATGCGACTTGGATAGACAGTTGTTTGAGCTTAGTAAAATAAATTCGTGAGCAATCTTGTTTGATGTAAAATCTTTCGGAGCCATAGAAGGCAAAACATAATTTTATGGTAAAATAATATAAATAATTCTCTAATCTCTCTGTATTAGTTGTTCAAGTTTAATGTGGTTAAATTATAATAAGGAATTAAACGGAAAATTCAAAGTTGACAAGGATAGAATTAATGGGTATAAAATATATGGAAAGAGAATTACATTTCTTCTTAATTTCTCTAAGCGATTCGTTATATGGTTTATCCATTGTGTATATTAGGAAAAGAAATGAATATTTATAAAGTTAAATCTCTAAGTTGAACTCTGAATAAAAGTGAGAATGCATTTCAACAATTCTTACCTCATTTGCTGATTTGTTTCATAATATACGTATAAATACATGCATTTATCCAGGAATACACACGAGGAAAGATACAGGCATATGTATCTACGAGGTGCATACGATAAGTTTCTAGACTTTTTTCGTATGGGCACTTACATTGATAATGTACACACCTGAAACTCTAGTCCCCTTCGAAGTAATCTCCTCCGGCTTCAAAGCACTTGTTGTACCGTTCCAACAACTTCTGGTAGGACCAATTGAAGTCCTCTTGTGTGAGCGTGTCAATGACCTTCGTCACAGCCTCTTTTATCACCCCAATTGTTTCATAACGACAGCCTATGAGCTTAGGGAATAAGTAAAAGTCACAGAGAGCAAGGTTTGGACTATAGGGACGGTGAGGAACTGGCTTGGTGCTCATCTTGGACAAATAGTCTGTGACAAGGATGGAGTTGTGGACTGGTGTATTGTCCTGGTGGAAATGCCACTGACACAATTTGAAGCGTGCTAGCCTCTTCCGTCAGAATCTCTTCCTGAATTCCCTTAAAACCCCAACATAGTAACCCTAAGCCTAATCCTTTGGCCAATCAACTCTGGTGTTCTGACTTCCGTACTCCTCCCACACCTCTCATCATCCCCCACAGACTCCCTGCCTTCCTTGAATCTCTTATGCTACTCAAAAACTGATGCTCAAGTCATGCAAGATGGCCGAAAAGGAGTCTGAAGCATTCCATATGTTTCTGTGGCATTTTTCCAGGTTTAAAATACAATTTTATTGCATATTGTTCTTTTAAAATTTCTGATTGCATTTTTGAAACTCACAAGCTGTGACTATCAGGCTTTAGTAGGGTGTATTCCTATTGCTGCTTTAGCTGTTCATTTGAACCTGAAATCATAAAAATTGGTCTGTCACATCATAAGATGTATAGCAATAACATACTGAATGTTCAAGAGTCTTCGACAATTTTGGGTACCCATACGAAAAAATCTGGAAACTTATCGTATGCACTTCGTATTTATCTATCTATCTATCTATTACCATATAAGGAAAGCACCCAAATGCAATCTTACTCAGTGTTCGCCAAATTCTAACATTCTTATTTCAGACGTATTAGAATTATAAATATGTAAGCTTCCATCAAGAAAGTGTTACACAGTGCTTTTGACACTAATTGATAAACACAGCAATCCGAGATAGCCAACTTCTTGAGGATTGACAGATTTCTCGTGTCCAAGCAAAGAAATTTCCTGGAGGCTTTTGGCATAAACGTGTCAACCCTGGCTAGGAGAAAGAGACATTTTAAGCAGTCAGAAGTCGTGGGTCAGCTAACTTTCTCTTATAGGTTTAGAATATCGTCAAAGCTGTCTGCAACACTCTAATGAGGGTTGTCACCCATCATCTCAAGGTGGTGGAGTCGACTTTCAGATGGGCAGTACATCATAATAATCCTATATGGTGAGGAGAAGGAAGTTAATATCCGAGACTATGATGAGAACAGCGTGATTCAAACAATCCTCTTGCTTAACAAATCAAGAATTATAATGGAAGTCCTCTAGGCTGAGAGGCATTTTTTAAAATGAGAATCTTTAAAAATGGGTTGAATTTTTTTTGAAAATTTTCATGGGCATTTCATCTAATATATTTGTTTATCTGTAAATTATATTTTTATAGTAAATAAATTGCTTTAGGTAACATACACACGCACACAGACGCTCATACATACATACATACATACATATAAATACACACACACACACACACACACACACACACACACATAAATATGTATATATCGGTTTGATGATTTTATCGGCAAGAAACTCACAGTCACCAAGCACGGTTGACTTCTTACTGACACTATCATATATATATATATGAGCCATTTTAACGGAAAGAAAACCCTACTGGGTTGTTTTATGTCAGTAAGTCATGGAACTGCTTAGATTGTGCATTTATATCTCTATTTTATATTTTTTGTGTAATTTCTTAATTTTTTGCAAAATGTTTTGTCATATCACGTACACTAATCTAATACTTATAATTTGCAAGCCGATTTATTTACCCTGCAGATGTACTGCAATTTCGAGTAAAAGTAGAAATGAGAGTAATAGCAATGAAGGGGTACCAAAACCACCCCAGAACAGGAGCCTCACCACCATATGCAGTTTACTTACTGTTGGGTATCACCCACCTTTTTCCACACAATGAACTAGTCCATCTGCTATTTTTAGCAGTAGCTACTAATATCAGAGCAGACTAGAAGGTGAAGAGCAGCTTCTCATAGGAATAGTATTAGAGCGTTGGAGACTGGAGATCGCACTAGATCACCTTACTTGCTACCGTAATAACGGAAGCCAATACTATTGTTGGACTATATCTTTATTCTGTATTCACTAATTCTATGTTCTTGTATACTAATAGTCTCTCTATTGTATATACTTTGTCCTGGGAATATATCTCTCTTTCCTCTCATATCGTGGTTTGTCCTTTATTTAAAATTACAAGCGTCCACTAACCAGAACGCAACAGTTTCATAACTGGGATAAAAGTTATTTTTGATTTTATTCCTCTGCAGGAGATGCAGTCATTGTATTCTAAACCTCACCAAGAGGATGATATATATATATATATATATATATATAGAGAGAGAGAGAGATACAGGAAGAGATATATGCTTGCGTATTGATCGAATTTTTGAGAACTAATATTTAAGCAACATTTGGGCATCGACCGATGCATAAACCATATTTTTAAGGGTGGAATTCAAATTTGGTTTCAAAAATCAATATTATAAATTAATAAATTCGTGACTATTGATCATTGATAGGTCGATCTTATAAACCAATATCAAGTATATGCGAGATGGATCAATATGTCTGTAACCAGGTATATAGTTATTAACAGAAATTTCGTTAGAAATGTTCATTCAAATATTTAATCTATGTGATTTATATTCCTGACTGAATAAAATGCGCAGAGAAAACGGAAATTATATTAAATATTTTTGCTGTGAAAATACTTTTAGTAATTTTTCATATTTAATCTTATTAGATCGAAAATAATTCAACATGCTTTTGTAAATGAATATTTTCCTCATAGAATAAGGAGAGATTTTTAACACTTCACTTTGATACAATACTATATGGCACGTGATGAATTAAATGTCAGTAAAATAACCTGTTAGTTTATTAAATATAAATGATCCCAAGTGCCATAAAAAGTTTATACTTAAAGCCTTCTCCCCGAGACGGGGTTTAGCAGTGATCTATAGACAAGGACTCTAGATAAAAAAAAACAGCATGTTCGACCAACTGCTATCTCGATATTAATTTAGAGTACACATCTGCAAACACACAGACACATACACATTCTCACACATACTTCAACTTATATAGTTAATCTGAATGAATTTAAGCAATACAATTTACGTTATTTTACCGTGCTCTCTCTTGGAAATAGAGCCGCAATAGAGTAATGTTGTATAAAGACCATGGTTAATATAATTTTCTAAAAATCATTTTTAAAAATATGCTACATATATGTTTACTCTATTTTTCTCTATCAGTCTCTCTGTCCGTATACACATAGACACAGAAAATATACAGATAGAGACAGAGTAAAAAAATTAATCAGAATATATATATATATATATATATATATATATATATATATATTGTGACGGCAAAATTATTAAAAATCCCAAGACCGGGAATTTATTTTTCGCACTTGTGAAGACGGGGCGGTGTGGCACTTGATCACTCGTAGAATAAGTCCTTGTTCAGAGTCCTTTCTCGGGCATATAGGAACTGTCATATTATGTGGGGGTTATTTTGGGGCTAGACTGACCGCTGCTGGAAAAGGGTTTCCAAATTTCACATTACACCCATACCCACCAGGCCACTAGGTCTTCCTACCCCAAAGATAAAGGAAGATACAAGCCTCTAGGTTTTGATATAATAATATTAACTATAGTAGACGACAACTCCGGTGTCCCGTATAATATTTTTAAAGGAAAGAATAGGACAATTTAGGCGAGAATAACACAAGGCGAAAGAAGCTGAAAACAAACATAAAACAGACAACTTGATAGTAGACAAAACAATGAACAAACTTCAACACGTGGGGACATTAAAATATAGCAATCTTTTTAATACACACGCGGACACACATATTCAACGTGTCGGCTATATTATCAGCGGATAATGCATAACTATAAATGTCTTTCTTCCTTTTTTCCTTTTCTTTAGTCTTTCTTTAAATTGAGAGAGAGAGAGAGAGAGAGAGTAATTAGGTGTAGGGAGAAACAGTCTTAATGTTTACTTATCTTTTCGACGGGTTTCCTTCGTAGAGTATTTTCTCTTTTATGGGCTGGCGGAATTTTATATATATAATGCTCTGTCTTGAAGCCATAGGTCCATCTTGTCCAAGATTCTTTCCGCTTTCTTCACCCGGAGTCTTGGCCCGAGATTCGCCCCATCTGTTCACGACGACATCTCTTTTAAAAACTTATTGTCTTTTACCCTATTTCCGCTGACGGAACAAAGGTGCCACTTCCGTTTTAGGGTTCTGGCCAATCATTTCGCTTCTTTCTTCTTCCCTTTCAGGCGATTGCTTCGGCCTACTATATGTCCATTATATCCCTTCTCTATCCATCCGGTCACAGAGTGCAAACATCTGTTGGCTTTCCCTCTGACCCACATTCTTTACTTTCTCCTACAGTCCGGCCGAAGTTGACCTACATTACTATTCCTCTTTTTAGCGGTCAGCCTTTGGCGGCCTGCTAATTCAAACGCGGAGGGTAGTTGAAATTCCTCATTTCTCTTCTCTCGGTAGTAAAACACGTGACAATATATATATATATATATATATATATATATATATTTCTTTAAGAAAAAACAAAACCGGTCACATTAGGATGATAAATCTATTTCCATCCTTTTATGTGTTTTTGATAAAATCAAAAACCACGAAAAAAAATTAACAGAACTTCTTCAGATCTTATGGATAAATTAATTTAGAATAGACACAGGAAAGGTATATATATATATATGTGTGTGTGTGTGTGTGTTTGTGTGTGTAAATGAGTATATATGTCTCTCTCTCTATATATATATATACATATATGTATATATATATGTATATACATGTGTCTATATCTGTATATATATATATGTGTGTATATATATATATATGTGTGTAAATATATGTGAGTTTCTATATATATGTGTATATATATATATATATATATAGGACTTTAATCATGACGTAAATACGTATCTTCCTCTTTCTTTACACGCATGTACATGCATATATATATATATATATATATATAGGTATTTAATCATGGGTTAAAAACGTATCTTCCTCTTTCTTTACACACACGTACATGTATATATATATATATATATATATATATATATATAATCATTATCATCATCACTATCAAGTCACACTGTTAGCACGGTTTTTACTGACTCTCTCTTGCCATTTGTCATTATCATCCATCACTCCCAGTACGTCTTCCAGACTGTATCTTGAGTTCGTACAGAGAAGCTGTAGGTAAGTTCTTGTTTGTCGGCCAACACTGACACGTCCATGTGAAGAGGTTTATAGAATGACGCCACTTATACGTCCGTCCTTGCTTTTCCAGCATTATCCCACATGTTTTTTTTAATTTTTTATTTGGATTGTTTCAAAGATAGGCGGTAAGCGGGTGCACACTCACTGTTTCGTGAAAAATTGCTTCCAGGATTTGTTCAGTTTAGTTCGTAGTATTCTTGTACACGTCCTATCAAACTTTTTCTCGTTACGTTTTATCAGCGTCCTTGTGATTCATGCATACAGTAATATTGACACAACCACTGTTTGGAAAAATTGTGTTTTATTTTTTCGGATAGGTCCGACTTCCATATGATCGATAGCCTATCAATAGCAGTTCATGCCTGCGCTAGTCGTATATTGATGCTATTTTTAGTAGATGAGTCGCTGTTTCAAACGTAGGTGAACTTGTCTATTAGTTTCAGAGAACTGCTATTTAGTGTAGAGATGTCTCCTTTTGGATTAAAGCACAGGAATTCTGTTTTGTCAATGCTACCTGCTGCCTGCTCCAGACTATACAGAAGGGATTCGGCTTCAGTAGGTATATTTGCAAGAAGCCCCATGTCATCTGCGCATAGGGAGTCTGTAATTGTTCGTATTTTCTGCTTCTTGCTATTTTTAGTGTAAAGCTATATTCTTTCATTAGATCTACCGATGTTCGAAGTACATTGTCTAGATAGATTATAAATAGATACGGTGATAATGTCTCCCCTTGCAGAACTCCAGCTACATTAGCAGCAAAATGTCAAAGAAACCAACGTCTCCATCCAGTGAGCCAAGTTGGCTTTTGTGTAGGAAAAGGGAGGATGCAACCTTTTGTTGATCTCTCTATTGTGTTCTAGTTTTATGCTGCGTTCCAGAATGGGAGCAATATGTTATCGAATGTCCTTGTCTTCCACACTTGGCCGAGGCCAGTGTCTTTTCTCCTTTAATTTTTGTTAATTCTACGTTGAATTCTTCTTGAGTAAATTGTATTTGTGGTTTGTTATGGCCCTGGAAGGGGTCACAAAGAGAACAGTACACCACGGTTAGAGTATAGGTATATGTTTACTAGAACAAAGGATGGTTATAAGAACATAGGACGATAAGCTAGTTCGCATAACTGCACTGGGGTGAAGCTAAACTTAATTCGTATTGCTGGGTCTTCCGGTATTATGAAGAGGGGTTGAGTCCATTAATAGGTGATTCCGCAACGACATGATGTCTAGTTGGTCATAAATGATTTTCGTGATAGGTTAATTTGTAATTTTAGGGGATTTTCCAAGTAGATTCATGAAATGTTTTTTCCCACATCGGTATTCCTTCTTCTTGGCTGGTAGCGTTAATTTACCTGTCAAGATGTTCTTCCTTTTACGCTTTTCAATTACAGTCTGCCACGCTATTCATGATTGTCTATCTTCTACCGAGTTCCTTGCTTTATTAATCTGACCTTAAATGTATTCTTTTTGTTCTTTTTGATATGTGTTTGTTAGTTCTCTTTATGCCTGCTCAAGTTTCTGCTTGTTGGCATTACATGGGTTTCTTTTATTGCATATGGATGCTCTTTTGACATTATCTCGTTTTTTCCTTATCGTTAGGGTTTCCCTTAGAACTCTCTGTTTGAATCTTTGTTAAGTCGGTTCTCAAACTGTAGCTGCTTCCATTTGGGTGTTGACGAAGTTCTCGGATTCGTCTATCGGTCTTCAGGCTTCTGGTGCATGTATTTCTGGAAGATGATCGAATTTGTCTCTTACATCTATCGTATATTTATGACTAATATCTCTATTGTTATGTGAAGCCAAGTCAGATTGTGTTTTTTTTTTTTTTTCAATTTGTGTCATATTCCTGCGGAGGCTCAATCGTATCTTAGCAATGACAAGTCTGTGATCGGTAGACACGAAGTCTATTTACACAACTCATCAAACAAAAATGGGGATCATCTAACAGAACTCTCACTCCAAAGCAGACAAAGATGCCTTAATACTAAATTCTAGAAAAAGGAGTAAACATATAGACCTACATCTAGCCAAATAATGCTAGAGCATTGGTAGATTATATATTCAATTATAAGAAACGGATTGATTGTGCTCTGAACTATGAAGCACCTTCAACATTTAAAGGATTAATTCTTTTGACGATCTGCTTATATTGTTTATAATATCTATTCTCAGCCTATTGTAGGGGCTTCACGTGATCTAAAAGTTGACAATGTAAGTTAGTATATCTTTACTGGTAATATTGACTCTCACGGGATTCCTAGTAACTTTGCTCCGGTATTATGTATAAGTTAAGTTTAGTTGATAACTACTAGAAGTGTGTTGCTTAAAAAATATTTTATTCAGAACTCACCAATCCAGGTGATTTTCTAGCGGTTTGGACCGGTGGGATGTACATTAAATTTATTTCTCCCCCTTGATATACTTCTTTTTCCACAGTAATGTTCGTTAGGAAATTGGAGACTTTTTCATATCTCCTGTTAGTTCCCCACCCACAAACCGAACAGAAAATCAGAAACCTCTCATGTCTAACCTCGATTGATTTCTCACCGTTAAACAAGAGTGACATCTGCATAATTTCTTACCTCATCTTTGACTCGGATGTGAACGCAGTGAACAAACTGGAAAGTTGTCCTTACTGCACTCATTACATCAGCTTTAACCCCTGCTTTCTTAAATTACTGCAGTAATTAGCAGCTTTAACTTAAAGATATCAATGTGTCATGACGCCACGTAAGGATCCGAGGAAGTCTGGCATGAAATCATGTTTTTCCTCAAAATAACTTTTTACCTTAGCTTTCACAAACACAACCCACTCTCAAAATTCTTTCATTATGAAAGATCACGTGAGATTTTTTAATTAGCTGCTGAACGATGGTATTTGATATTGGCGATATTTTTAGTTATTTACTATATTTACATTTGTTAAAATGAACCCCCCCCAACCAATTTAGACAAGCAAGTTGGAATGTGACTTTTTGCAGGATTAATAATCTACTACACCAACTCTTATCAGTACTTCAGATGCAAAAGTGTAGTTGTACCAGTTAAGAAGATACAGGTTGTTCAAAATATCACCGTTGCTTTCTTTCGTCTTTTTGTGGACACATTTTGTTTTTACTGAAGTCATTTATTGTGGAAAATATATTTTATCAAAGGATATTATTCGTTATAGACTTTAGTTATCCTTTCATTTTGAACGAAATAAGGACAGAAGATCCTCACAAAATGCCTAACATGCATCTCAATTTCACGTCTGATATCAAAAATATTTTTTATCATGAAATAAGATCTTCGTAGGATATTGCTTGTGAATAAGACTTTTACTTTTGATCACAAGATCCCTGTTATTTCCTACTTATCATAATGATTTCTATATTGTTTCGTAAACATTAAGAATAAAAATAGTTCCTCGTTCATCCAATTCGACATCATAGATTTTGACCCATCCATAACTATGGAGTTATAACTTAAGAGTATAAACCACACTAGGGAGGGGGTGTCCTCGTGGTGTAATGGTTAACGCGATGGGCTGCGGAATCGTAGTAAGCGAGTTCATATTCCAGTCGCGCTATTACGTTCAATTTCGGACAAATACTCTTGGGAAAGGTATGAACCCCCTTCTCCTCCCAGCTAGGGGTTAAATAGTATCACTACTGTTCTTCTAGGAGAATAGATTTGGCATTAAATTACCTACAAAGTTGATATGCCATTAAACAAAAAAAAACAAAAAAAAAACAAAAAAAACAAGCACACAAGGGAATACACAAATATCTCCGAGGAAGAAATAGAAATAATTATGGCATGTCGGAAGTCCATTCTAACAAATAACTGAATAACTTCAACTAACATATTGGTGATTACTACTTTGCTTAAACAGCAAAAATAACGGGTATACATATAATGGATACGTTAGGTCAAATCGTTAACTTAGAACAAATCGGACGATATAGAGATGACGTGCTCATCTTCATCCTGGATAGGAACGGCCTCAAAACCTCGAATATACATAAGACAATTGTTAGAACTTTTAGTTTACGATGATTAAGAATAGAAATAACAGCCAACTTGAAAACAATTAATTATTCTATACATTAACTCTTATTGAGAAAATAATACTTTCAAACCATTTAGCATAAGTAACTTTACACCCACCTACATCAATGTTAACTCTAACCACCCCAGTGTGATATTGAAATAGATAACTAATACCGTCAATCAGAGGATAAATAGAATATCGTCATGTTAAAAATATTTGAAGAAAACAAATAAAATATGAAATGAAGCCTCCACAAAAAGGGGATTCCGAAAAAGACAAGAATACTTAGACCCAGAGAGCACAAACAGTATGGGACGAGGCTACACCGCTAAAAGAAATAATTGGTGAAGAAACGGTAATCACAAGATGGTGGGTGGAAGCCACAATTATCATTCGAATAGAAAAGTAATTTTGATTAAACTGCCCTTTTTGCAAACTCTCTAACATTAACATAGGAATGTACTCCCTAAAACTCTGGGATAAACACGTCAATAAGGACGACCCACTAAGTAAAATCTTAAATCGAAACACCTTAAAAATGTGTTATTCATGTACTAATAATATTTATTAGATTATAAATAACCACAACAGGAGACTATTAGATTAATCAGATTGGATCAACAAGAGGGCGGATACATCACCCTGTAATCGTAGGAATTAGAATGAATGCCGCTTGGATGGACGATGTAACTCGAAGAACGTAGTATACCAAGTGTGTCAGACTAGTGTCACGGCTAAAGATCAATTGCGGCTATTTTGATGTGCTGGGTTTTATTCAGCTTATCATTAGTTTTGATACAGAGTATCCTCTTTTCGATAATTACCTGTTATCAACTATCCTCCATTCTTGCGGATAATATATATATATATATATATATATATATATATATATATATATATATATAATTATTCTTATCCACATAAAGGTGTAGAGAGCAATCTCTTTTCTCAGTCTTGCCCTTCGTCCACATCGTCCATGACTCTTGGCAAGACCTCAAGACGCTAACGTGTGCTGGCTTGCAATACTTTGTTGTAAGTTTTTGTTGCTCACTAAGCACTATGTGTTAGAGTCCTTGGAAGAATGTAACTCATGAGTTAGTCCTTACTTCTCTCGCAATGTCCTCTACGTATTGTTTGTATTGAATGTTTTATGTGATGGTCAAACAGTCGTTATTTTGCAGGGAGTTGTTTTCAGATGCCATCAAAACACCGGAAAGAATCATTGGGCAATTACAATTTAGCTTTTCTTTGCAAACGTTTCTTTAGGGTCCAATTTTTTGTAATTATTCAGTCGTAATGAAACGACCGTATATATATAAATAAATATATACATATATACGTGTGTTGTGTGTGTGTGTGTGTGTGTGGTATTATAAGTCTTCCTATATTATCATTGTACTTCAAATTGCGATGATTCGTCTATCACAAACTTTGCTTTTTCCTTATGAAATAGGTTGACTGTGAAAGAAATATGGCTATTATTGATATAGTGAATAAGTAAAGAATTCAACAGTTTTTCCAAAATTTCTCGATGGATGTCAGAATATATAAATGAAGGCTCAATAGAACATGATATTAATATCAGTTGTGAACAACTGAATGCTCTTCAAATTATTCTTTCTTAGAAAACTTTGGGTTTTGCTTGAGATAAGTGAATAAATTGATTTCATTGTATTTTTAAAATTCAGAATCTCCATTGTTTTGACGAGTGCGAATCACTTAATATAGTAATAATTATACATTTTAAATATATTATGAACTGTGCTAAAGTAAAAATGATTTCAATTAATCTAAAATGCATGTCTGAGTTTTTTAAAATATGATGCTTTTTTGCGTGTTACTTCATTTATTTCTTTTTACGGAAAGATTCAAAGTTCTGCAAACGTCATCTAACTGTGCAAAGATATTGCAAACATGCCAGCAAGATGAAGAGTAGGAGAATAAAATTACTAGTGTAATTTTCGGCTTGAATATGAGAGTGTTGATATCTGCTTAAAGAAAAAAAAAAGAAATGACAATAATAACGATCACAAAAAACAATAAAATAACCCTCCCTAAAAAATAAACATACATAAAAGGATGAAAAAAGTCCAGATGTAGATGCATACATCGTAAGAATATACCGCATGTTGGTTATATATGAAAAGTCACGTGATAGATACATAAGATAATGATGAATGCAGACATCTGGTTAGATTGTGAAAAAAGTACGAGAAAAATGAATGTAAGATTTGTTTTTTGAGGAATTGTGCAAACGATTTGCATTTTTCTATACACACAAATATTTAAAAATAAAACAGACGATAACTGGAAAAAATCAGAAATATTGAAAGTTTGAGATAGTGACTATTCCCGCAGAAGAACTCAGTTTATTATGATAAGACATGAAAATGAACAAGATATTTATCACAGGTGTATGAGAGAAGAACTGGTTGAAATACAAAGGGAAATAAATATTCGAATATTTGTTGAAGAGTAAGAAAGAGTGTGAAAGAATAGGACTCTTAATCAGTGGATTAATGGGATCAATACTGAGGATATTTTTAAAGTGATTGGTGAGGATTTAATAACTGCTGACCATTTGAAAGCATTTACTTGTAAATACTGAATAAACATTACTGACAATGAGAATATAGAGTATAGATCTGAAATATTGAAGGTATTTGAAATAAATCAAACATCTATAGCTATTTTAACAACATTTTTCATGGATTTAAAATCCTGAAGAAGTTTATTACAACCGAAATGCTTAACGTCGACTTTCACAATAAATTCATCAAATTTTCGATGATTTGTTTTTTCAACTTTTCTTCATATGTATAATTTTTTCAAGAAAAATAAATAAATTTCGGTCACATTAGGATAATAAATTTATTTCCATCCTATTTAGAGCATTGATATGAATCAAGACTCCCAAAGAATTTTAACAGGATTTCATCAGATCCTATAAGAAAATAAAATACAACCAGACAGGAGAGAGAAAGAGAGAGAGAGAGAGAGAGAGAGAGGGAGAGAAAGTAAAGAGAGGGAGGAAGGAAGACCGTTTCACCTATGTATAAGCCTTATGGCATGTAAGTCTTCATCCGGTCTATTCCTGTTTCAGATTAAGACATCGACAACTAAATAACAGATACAGTAATATATATCAACATTTTAAACATTGATAACACAATTTAGTATGTCATCTTTTTTTCTTTGAAAAGTCCCAAAAACCCAAACCGAAAATGGTAAGTTAAAATATCTATACAAATCTAATAAATTATAGTTAAATATTAACTTTAACTATATACTAAATTTTTTTTACTAGAGTCTAAATTTATTTCTATGTCTACATCTAGCTATTAAATAACATCTCTGATTTAATAGGTTAACGGGATCAGGGTATAACACAATTTGTTTCTCTTCTTCTAAACTCAAATTACATCTACCATATAAGTAGCTCGGAGTTGTAAACCTTTTCAATTTAGTCCATCGAATTTCTGGGGTTAAACCTTTTTTTTTTTCATTTTTCAAGAAGGCTATTTGATTTTTTAAGCGTTCATGAGTGAACGAAGGAATATGGTTTATTATACCTTAATTCCCATCTCGTCGATGAAATTCCGTATAACTTTTTTTTTTAATCTTTAATGTTTTCTTTTGGGAAAATAATCCCTTGGTATACTACATTTTCTAAATTGCACAAACCTTTCATAGGACAATTAATTTTAATTTTACGATTTCATTTTTTTTTACTTGTATCATTATCATTATTTACTCCTTTAGAATTTTTCACATCCGCGTTAGCTGATAGTCTTTCACAGGGTTTTGAATGACAGAGGGTCTCCTCAAGTCTCCAGGACTCTTCTAAGTATTCTGACCGTTCTGAACAATGCTGTAGTTTGGATGGTCTCCACTCGTCCTTCAAATTCCAAGTCCTCCAGTATTCACTCAATTTCATTTCAGTTTTTTTTTTATCATTTCCTTTTGTGATATATTCGCCAGATTTCACCCCCAATGAACGTTGTGCTTTCGACCATTCGCCTGTGAACATGGTTACTGGCAGCGTGATGGACAACAAAGTCTCAACCAAGTGTCAACTATCATGGAGACAAGTAACAACTTAAATTTTGAAACTAGTGAAATCAACGCCCAGACACAAGAAGTGGGATACGATTTAGTAATCCCTTCACCGGCTCAAAAATAATATCTTCAGTCTTCCTGATTCGAAATCGCTGCAGAAGGAGGTTGAAGTACGGTAATTAAGTGAATTACATACTTTTATGGCCATATATCAGACATTTTCTTTTATCTAAAAAAAGTTCATTTCAAAAAATAAGTTAGAATACTAACATGCCACATCAGTTGACTCATATTTAAAGCATTGCCAAACTAAAAAAGACAAAAGAAAAAACTTCGAGGAAATACTTTGCATATTCAAAATTATACTTAAGAAAGTCTGTTACGAAGGCACGTTACTCGATTCCTCAAATTGAAGAAGGTTTGAGAACTTTCCTGATGTTTACGAGTTATAGAAACATATACATCAAATTACCAGGAGATTCCAATAATGGCATCCATTAAAAATGCACTCAAAAGACTGTCAAATATTAACCCTTTCGTTTTTTTTTTCAATCATTGTAGAGTGCGCGAATTACTTTCTGAAAATTCGCATGGAAGAGGTTAGGTTTAAACAAGTCAATTAATCATGCAAAAACAAAATATAAAAGCCAAAACAAAACAAAAAATAAATAACAAAGAATTAAAAAAAAATACAAAAAGCAAATAAATCATAATTATTTGATCAGAAATCGTGCGTTATAGTTCAATAGAATAGAACCAATAAATTTTAAGCTTTTTATTATGATGTTTTGCAAAACAAATTTTACACGATCGTAAATGCTGAACTGGTCAACATGCAGCCAAATAAAAGAAAGCCTAACATTGCTCTACAACTAAAAACACAAAGATGTCGCTCTGGTTGTTGATCGTGTGCAACAGAATTCTGCCAGGAAAAGGGTTAAGAACTTAAGTAGCCATATCTCATTACTAGGGTGGTACTATCTTATTATTGCAATTTTTCATCACAATGATTCGTTAAATAAAGTCACTATTATTATATTCATTATTTTCTCATTTGAGAGTTTTTCACACAAGCGTTAGCGAATGGTTTTCCACTAGAGTGTGCGTGACGGCAACTCTCCTCAAGTCTCCAGGTCTCTTCTAAATATTCTGGACGATCTCTATTATTCCTATTGGAGGTGCCTGTGGTGTACTGGTTATCGTCGTAGGAAATGGACACGGCGATACGAGTTCAAGTCCTGGACAAGACTGGTTGCATTTCACATAGCACTAATACCCTTGGGAAAGGTATGAATCCAATTATTCTCCCTCCAGCTATGGGTAAATAGTAGGGCAGACTGTTTCTTCTGCCTTGGTGAGGCAACTAGTCTAGAAGAAGGAAAACTCTGAATTCAAACCTATTAAACTCCGCTTAAAAATTGACCTTGTGTCATATCCTGCCCGTGCGGAGGGGTTGGGTAAATATGATAATTCTATTGCCATTCTGTTGGCGTTCGTGTTGTCAGTATTGTTTCTGGTGGCAATAATCAATCCCCCTTCGTGCTTTTCTATTTAGACTTCGAATCGTATTGATGTGTCAACGCTGTCTTCAACGCTGGCAAGTACTCTTTCTCCCTCCTTTCTTGATACATAGAGTCTGTCATCGTCGTCTCTGGGGTGTAATCCCTTATGCATAGTCATTAGTTTTTCGGTCCATTGGCTTAAGTTCTTCAATGGTCAACTTCAAAAATGGTCCCGAATATCTAACGAGGGAGACGGTCCAAGTATTTATTCCTTTGATAAGATTTCTGCTACACAGTTTTGTCTCGAGTAGCTTTCTGATTCGCCTGAGATATTCTTTCTAAATTTTTTTCTTTCAGCTCCACTTGTTTGATGGTATCAGCCTCAAAGATGTCAAAGTATTTGTACGTTAACTTTTCTCCGAGCGTTCTAATCTTGCCTTTATTTGGCGGTTCCATTCCATCAGTCAGGTGTTGTTTGCCGTTTTTCATTAATAGCATGGCACATTTTTTTTTGGCAAACAGTTTGATGTAGTCCATGTACATTAGGTGTATTGATCTTTTCCAGCAATTTACTGAGTTTATATTCGGCTGTGCATTAGACGGCATAATTGCAATCATGAATAGTAACGGTGATAGAGCATCTCCTTGAATTATACCTCTTTAGACATCGCTGCAGTTGAACACCTCCCTCCTGCTCTCAATTCCACTTTACAGGTTTTCATAGTTTTCTCGATAAAGTTTATGACTTCATGTGATATTTTTTACATGTTGAGGCAGTTTATCATCCAGCTTTGCAGTGCCATATTATATGCGTTTTTGTAATCAATCCAGGCCATAGCTAGATTTTTTCCGTCTGGTCTTGGTCTCGTTAAGGGTGTTCTGATCTATGTAGAGTAGTTCTCATGTGCTTCTGGGTCCATTGTATATCCTTTTTGATTCTCAGGGAACAATCTGCGGCTTTTTAGCAAGCAGAAAATCTCTTCCTTTACTTGTGCTGGTAATATTTTCAACATCATCGGTAGGCAGGTTA
Organism: Sepioteuthis lessoniana; assembly: GCA_963585895.1. Taxonomy (NCBI): domain Eukaryota; kingdom Metazoa; phylum Mollusca; class Cephalopoda; order Myopsida; family Loliginidae; genus Sepioteuthis; species Sepioteuthis lessoniana. The sequence continues at coordinate 127,490,545 of OY757910.1, forward strand.
TGGGCCTGTAATTGTTTGGGGCAGTTACTTGAGAGGGTCATTCTAGGTCAATGTGGATTTCCTTTGGACATCCATTCGGGCACGTGTGCTTCTTGTAGGTATCTGTTCGTATCTAGTGCTAGTCTGTCATAAATGGAGGTGGATTTTTTTTAACCATGTTTACCATCATGGCAATTTTCCAATTTGATATTTTTTTAGTGTTGTTCTGAGTAAATAGATGCGTATTTCCACTTTTGGACCTTCTTTTGTCACATTGCTTCTTCATTCGTTTTTTTTTGTTATGTTCTCTTGTTTGCTATATTTTACTCCAAAATATTTCAGTTTCTCTAGCACCTGGTTGGTGGTATGTTTTTGTGTCATCTCCCCGCCATTTGTAGATAGAATTTTCTTTTGTTGTTTTGGAACCTTTGACGCCACCTTTTTAATCTTCCTTCTTTCCCCAGTACTTTCTGGTTTATTTCCTCAAGTTGTATGGTTATTTTTCCCCGTGTTAACTTTTTCTTTTTGTCTCTTCATCTTCCAACGTCTTTTCTTTGTTTTATCATTTTGTCCTGTTTTCAGAGATTTTTTTTATCTGCGTTTCCAGCTCCTAGATTTTCACAGGAGTCTGAGCGAAAATAAGTGTCCTTTTGTCTCCAGGACTCCTCTCACTGTTTTGGACGATCTCGCCAATGCTGTACTTTAGATGGTCTTCCAGCCCCTTTTCCCAGTCTTCGTGGACCGTTCCAAGTTTTCTAGATACAATTAATATTACCGTCACCTTCATGTTCCACAGCTTTCTTAGTTTGCTCGTAAAGTCCAATTTATTACCATCATTTTTATTAGGATGATGTTTTGCTAGCTTCATTTCTTCTTATTATTGTTGCCTTTTATGAAATTACTGTTTTGATTCATTCTTCTTTATTACTCTTTTTCTATTGGTTGTTTTACTCCATCTTATTGTTGCTGGTGATCGGTTTGTTTGATAATAAATTCTAAGGTTATATTTATAACTGAGAAAAAAGGATTTGGGTGGACGAAAATACACGTCCTGAACTCTTAGATATAATCACTCCTATAACACCGTTGGTAAGACTTTGTTAATTCGAAATACAGTGGACATTTCCAGTTTTTTCTTTGTCAACATTTAGAGGCCCTTTACTTTAAAATACCATAATATATCAGGATTCTTGGTAAGAAGGTACATAAAAGCACATGATCAGCTTGGTTTGGATGCGGTTCTTTTACTTTTTATAAAATCTCTGTCCTCTTTGATCTTGTCTGCATATATATATATATATATATATCGTTTTTCTTTTTAAGGTTGTTCTAGATCAAAATCTACGTTAAGAAGATAATTTAGAGTCTTATCTTTCTGTCCAATGTCTTATCTTGTAAGAGGCTTTGACTATTAACAGCAAGCATTTTCATCCAAAAATGCTGCTATTTTAGAATTCAGGTGCTAAAATTGGTCTCCTGTTCAAATGACAGTTCTGTTTTTCCTGCGATATCTGAATCCTTTCGGTAAGGCATATAATTTTTTAGGAAGAATTAATATAAAACGAGATAAGACCTCACGTACATACATTCGGCTCAAAACATACTATACTATAAAATATTGAACATAGCGAAATTCGATCGGGAATTAATACCCTGCGCCTCTTCATGCAGGGATTGGCTGTAAATGTCTACCTTCTGCTATATTATGATCGATCTCCGGGCGAAATCTGTTTCATCTTTTGTGCATCTTTTGGCAAGCGATCGTAATTGCTTTTTAAACTCGTCTGCTTAGAGCAGAAATCAATTTTTACAAAGTCTTGGATCTCAGAGTACCGACTGTATGGACCAGAGAGACTCTTAATGATTGATAGATAATGATTAATCCAATCAATAATAATAATAATAATAATAATAATTTGTTCTGATCGGCCAGAATACTCAAAGGAATCCTGGAGACTAGAGGAGACTTGCTGTCACACAAACCCCGTGGAAAACGATCAGCTAACGCTGGTGAGAAAAACTCTCTAATGGGTAAAGTAATAACCACATTACCAAGATACCAAGCCGTTCTAGCGTATATAAAATACAAAAATTAATCCCTTTTCGAAACGGCTCATCTATTTTTTGAGAGTACTCTCGATGTGAGTGAAAGATGTCTGTTAAAAGAGGCATAAAAATCATAAATACATAGAATTCATATAATCACTACTTTCTTTCACCTAAAATCTTGGATAAAGATTCCGTGAAAGATTGTAAAAACCCGAATGTATAACTGAAAATTAAATAATAAATCATCATCATCATGTCGAGCTATCAGCATGAATATTTTTCACTCTCTCTCTCACCGCACCTCCCTATTGTTCATTGCTTCCAGTAGGTCCTCAAGGCTATATCCCGTATCGGCACAGGGCTGCTGTGTGTGGGTTCGAGTTGGACGTCTTGCTTTTGCTTGTTCATGTGAAGGGGTCCACAGGAGTACATCACTTATGAGCTCGTCCCTACTTCTCTAGTAGTGTTCCGTATGTCTAGTTTGTCTAATTTTGATAGTTTTCGTGATAGGTGGTAGGTGACCACTGTATTGTAGGTTACTGTCTCAGGACTTGTTCGCAGCATTCTTGTATAATTGCCGTAAAGCTTTTTCTCCATACGTTTAGTTAGCGTCCATGTGGTGCATCCATATAGCAGTATCGACACAACCACTGCTTGGAAGAAACCGCATTTCATTTTATCGGTCAGGTTTAATTTCCATATGACCGATAGTCAATCGATAGCTGTCCATGCCTTTGCTAGTCTCGTGTCGATGTCAGTCTCGGTTGATGAGACACTGCTGTCTAGGTAGGTGAACTTGTCAACTAGTTTCAGAGCGTTTCCGTTTAGTGTGGAGAGTAATACTGAAATAAAGAGAAACATGTTTCAACAACAACCGACAAAAAGAACTTGAGAAGCAAGACAACATACTCTTCTATTAAGACCTGAAAGACTGTTTGTAATGCTGATCCTGTATTTCATTTATGCTTCTATTACTAAAAATATTTGCTTTGTATTTAAAACAATTACATATATTTCTAAAAAGGTAAACATAAAACATAAAATTAATATCAAAAGCACTTAATCAGTTAACGGTTAGTCAAACTTCAGTCTAATTACCTAAACGCGAAAATAATTTGATCAGAAAGAAAACGCGAAATTAAGATGAATTTTAAAACATTTTCCGTTTTTGGACCTATTACAGAATTTGTTATGTGGATCTTCAACATAGAAACGCTGTCCAATTTGCAAGGGATAGTTTTCTAAGCTTCATTGATTTTAATGGTATGTCAATCAGCCAAGGGTTATTTAATGCATAGTGTTTACATAATAATTGTTCATATTTAGATTTTTGTGAATTTTTAAAGAGTTTTATACACAGTTATAAGATATCAGTGTTCATATCTGATACAAATAATTTACACGCAGTATTCTAATACTAAAACTAAATAGTACATGGATTGAAGGAATTATTTTTATTTGATAATAATCATTTATATTCACACAGTGGCTTCAAGCACCAATAGGTATTCACGAACAATAACAGACACAAGTACCTATTACTAATACAAATAATTTACAATTATATGTTATCAAGTATTCTAACACGAATAATTTCAAACACTGCCATTTTACTGTTAGACATTCTACTCTTCCAGGTTAGATTCGATCTGGGAGTAATGACAATGACTGAGTATTCAAACTCCTCAGGTCTTCCAAATTGGAGCCTCACCATGATATGCAGTTCAGTGTCATATCGAGAACATCCCTTTAGGTCAAATCCATTTTCAAGAGATACAGTTAGCATATTCTAAACTCTGGTGGTCAGCCCGAGAAACACAAACTCGATTGCCTCAGAAAATTTTTTTTTTCTCTCTACATAGAGATTAAAAAAATACAGAGTTTACGGTCGCTTTAATTACTCTCCGAATCTCTCAGACATTCACTCTTCTTCGCAAAGATTTCTGTGAATGATTCCAGTACTGCAATTACTACAGAACACTTTTTGCATGTTACACCAATTTTTTGATACTTTCTAATGAGGTACTAATAAGTTTTCATTATATTTCTGAGTTATCCCCAGTGTTTAACTGCATTGGCTTTGTGCACTATCTGGCATAAGTTTATTTGTTCGCAACTAATTAATTTGGATCGTATAGTATGATCCGTCTAAATCTCAATGTCTGCTTGAATCTTTCTTCAACATCACTGGAAGAAAACTTGTGTATTTAGCTCGCATAATAATAAGAATCCAATTACTGTACAATGACCTCCTTAGGATATTGAAGATAACTCAACGAATGCCATGCAATATTGAATGAATATATTTCCTTGCAAAATAAATAAATGTTTCTCCTTAAGTTGGAAAGATAATGTAAATTAATAATACTTATCTTGGAGTTTTTAGATAAATGAATTTGCATTCATCGATTATAATGAATCTAAGGTAAAATGCAATCATAATAAAATTCAAGTGATTATTAAGATAGCAATTCAATTTGACGAATTTAATAAACTTAGTCTCTCATCTAAAACCGCCTTTTTTAATCTTAACATCAGAACAACAATTTAATAACGCGACTAATATCTTTTCTCTCAATGGTTTACAAATAACACTATCTAAGGTATCTGGTTCTTCAAAGTTGTGACCTTGAATACGGATGAAGTGCAATTAAGAGAGAAGTACCAACAATTCCTTCAACTCATTTCAGTTTTGAAACAATATCTATTTTACAATGATTCTATCTAGTAAAAAATTAAAACAAACTCTCTTATTTGGCTGTACTGAATTAAAACAAACACACACACACACACACACACACACAAACACACACACACACACACACACACACACATATATATATATATATATGTGGATCACGGCATTATTATAACAAATACCGCTTTTATGACAGGCAGGGAGGTTGAATGTGTCCTTTGTTTTGGGAATTATCGTTGAAAACTGATTGTATTTTGATTAAAAAATGAAAAGTATGTTATAATTTGAATTATTGCGTACGTGCAATGAGTTTTATACTTCTAAAATTCCTTTTATCAACGCTTTTACAATATAAGCATTTGTTCAACAGATTAAAAATGTGCTTCGTATGTTTGTAATTTGAAATATAAAAGCCATAGCGAAGAAAACAAAAACAATTTGTGACGTATTCTTAATTAGGATGAATGATTGGCATGTTACAGAGAAACAAAGTGAAACTTAGATGACCCAAAATACATGAGAGATTCTTTAAAGAGTGACGGAAGTAGAAGAGAGAAAAAAAGGGTTTTAAATACATTAAGATATTTTTCGTCTTAAGATGAAAGAGAGGAGGATAAAATGGTATAAAAGAAATGTTTTTTCCCTTAGAAATATAAAAATTGATATCTTGCAATGCGAGTAAACACACACTCACACACACACACACACACACACACACACACACACACACACACACACACACACACACACACACACACACACACACACACGTGAGCGCGCGTGCACGTCGAGTTAAACAGGATTAAATGTAAAGAATGTATATATCTATCTATCTATCTCAATCTATCTATCTATCTATCGTGGGTATAAAATACGACTATAAGTCAATGATTATTTTTCAGAATAATCTCTTTATTTTTCTAAAACAATTACATTTTTAAAAATAAATTGGATAGATTGGATATTATACAGTATAAATACAAAAATCCAGTTAATGATTCCGTTACGTAGCCGACTGATTTCTCTATGACCTTGGTTAAAGATATGCGTATATTTGTTGGTATATATATTTATATATATATATAAGTTAAAATAGAGAGGATAAATCGTGCTTCTTTTCAGTTTCTGGCCATTGTGATCATCAGATGATTGGTTCAATGATCAGATATTTATCACTTTTAAAATCGTTATTTTCCGACTGATAAGAAGATGAAGATGAAGTATGCATGCAACGGAAATGAGACACAAAAAAGACGAATCAAACAAGAACTAGAATAAATATAACAACAGTTATCCTGACAAACTATGTGCGCCAAGAAAAAAGGGGAATCGCCAGCATTGAATGTGTTCGTTTTTAATGGCATATAAACCATCTCGGGTTATTTAACGCTAACGTCATCTTTTAGAAGGACGGTAATGGTACCATTTAACCCATAGATAGGAGGGATAAGGGGCTTCATAACTTTTCTTGGGGTATTTTTTCGAAAGTTAACGTAATAGCGCGACTGAAATTCGAACTCGCGTACTACGATACTGCAGTCCAGTGCTTTTACAATGAAACCACGGGGAAATCATGGATAGATCAACACGAAAACACAAAAAGTACATAAAAAAGGACATAGAAAGACTAATTACAGCGTCATGTAACGGCATTGACAACACAAGGACAAACACATCAACAATAACTAAGAAACAGACATGAAAAGTGAAACAACTGAATGGTGATTTCAATCGACAAACTGGTGAAATCTCACAGCAGATGGTATTAATAATAATAATAATAATAATAAATAATAATAATAAGCTACATTAATTAAGAAACATAGACTGGAGAACACTTAAAACAGAAACGAACGAGATAAATAAAATCCTACCTCACGTATCAAGGAATAATATAACAGAGTTAAACGAACTAATCTATGGGGGTATCGTCGTGGTGTAATGGTTAAATCGTAGTATGCGAGTTCGTACTCCAGTCGCGCTAGTACGTTCACTTTTGGGCAAATACCCTTGGGAAAGGTATGAACCCCCTTATCCTCCCAGCTATTGGTTAAATAGTACCACTACTGTTCTTCTAGGAGAATGGCTTTGGCATTAAATGACCTGCAAAGGTTGTATGCCATTAAACAAAGAAACCAAACCAAACCGAACTAATCTATGTAGGGGCGAAATTAGTGTGTGAGAAAAATGGGATCCCCTCAATAAGCCCGAAGAAACAGTCAAAACCAGCATGGGAAATTAGACGGGAAATGCAGATAAAAAATCTACGAAAAGTGGCGAAATGGTAAAACAAAAAGGTCGTGGGATATGTGGGAACAGAATGGAAAAGACAACACGAGAACAAGTAACAGTACAACTTGAGGAAAAAATAAATAAAGGAGATTAAAGAGATAACGACAAAACAATACAAAAAAAAAATTCCAAAACATCCCAAATTCCAAAACATCGAAAGAAAATTTTACCAACAATTGGGAGGGCATGACACAAAAAACATACCAACAACCGGACGCCACAGAGACATAACGTTTAGGGACGAAAATATGGCAACCAAAAAAGCATAACGAAAAGTGGAATGGATAAATAATATGACGAGAGAACCAGAAGGATTCGAAGAAGGCCCGAATGGGGAAATACACATCGAACTACTCAAAAAGACACTAAAAAGATATCAAACTGGAAAACGCCAAGCCATAATGGAATACACGGATTCTGGATCAAGAAATTCACCTACATTCACAACAGACTAGCACTAGCAATGAACAGATGCTTACAAGATGCAAAAGTGCCTGACTGGATGACCAAAGGAAATATCACATTAATCTAAAAAGACCAAAACAAAGGAACTGCTCCAAACAATTATAGACCCATAACTTGCTTACCGGTGATGTGGAAAGTATTAACAGCACAAATAAGAGAAGAGATTTACTACTCGCTAACAAACCGCGGTTTGTTCCCTGAAGAACAGAAAGGATGCCGCAAAGGATCCAGAGGCACACCAGAGTTACTTTACATAGATCAACGCATCCTAAGTGAAAGCAAGAGCAGTCGAAAAAACTTAGTTATGGTCTGGATTGACTAAAAAAAGGTATATGATATGGTTCCGCAAAACTGAATAATATTCTGTCTCAAAATGTACAAAATATCACATGAAGTCATAAACTTCATCGGGAAAAACATGAACACCTGGACAGTTGAACTGACTGCAGGAGGAAAAAGCTTGGCTGAAGCAATGATCCAAAGAGGTATTTTCCAAGGAGATTCATTATCATCCTTACTATTCATAATTGTCATGATGCCCCTTAACCACATACTCAGAAAATGCACAGCCGGATACAAACTTAGTAGATCGCAAGAAAAGATCAATCACCTAATGCGCATGGATGACATCAAACTATTTGCAAAAGATGAAAAAGAACTGAAAACCGTAACATACACAATTAGAATATACACTCAAGACATAGGAATGGAATGTGGCATAGAAAAATTCGCCATGCTTGTAATAAAGAGCGGTAAATGACGTACGACTGACGGAATAGAACTACCAAATCATGACAAGATTTGAACGCTCCGAGAAAAAGACGCCTACAAATACGTGATGATCTTGGAAGCTGACACCATGAAACAAATGCAAATGAAAGATAAAATCCAAAAATAATTTCTCAGGAAAACTAGGAAACTACTATTAGAGAAAAAAACTCTCTAGCCAAAATCGTATCAAAGGAATAAATTCTTGGGCTGTACCCTTCGTTAGATACTCCAGACCCTTTCTGAAGTGGACCAGAGATGAACTTAAGCAAATGGACCGAAGAACTAGAAAACTAATGACCATGCACAAGGCATTACATCCCAGAGGCGACGTTGACAGACTATATGTATCAAGAAAAGAGGGGGAGAAGAGGACTTGTCAGCATCAAAGACAGCGTTCACGCATCGATACAACGACTCGAAGACTACATAGAAAAATAAACGAAGGACTGATTACAGCCATCAAACAATACAGACAACACGATAGATAACAGAATGACAATAACCAGGAAACAAAATTGGGAAGAAAAACAACTCTATGTGCATTTTTAACGACTAATAAACAACATCTCACAACAAAACCTGGACATGGCTAAGAAAAGGAAACCTTATGAGAGAAACAGAATCTCTTCAAGTAGCAGCGCAAAACAACGCTATAAGAACCAATCATATCAAGGCAAGGGTAGATAAAACTCGAAAAAATAGCAAATGTTGGCTATCCAGTGACAGGGATGAAACGATCAATGACATAATAAGCGAATGCAGTAAATTAGTACAGAAGGAGTACAAGACAAGACATGACTGGGTGGGCAAGGTGATCCACTGGGAAATGTGTAAGAAATTTAAATTAGACCATACCATCAAATGGTATATGCACAACCCAGCACCTGTCCTGAAAAATGACACACATAAACTCTTATAGGACTTTGATATACAAACGGATCACCTAATCTCGGCCAGAAGACCAGACCTTATAATAATCAACAATAAATAAGAGAATTCGCAGAATTCTCGACTTTGCTGTCCCAGCTGACCCCAGAATAAAACTGAATGCGAAAAAAATGATAAGTACGTCGATCTTCCAGTAGAATTGAAAAAGCTGTGGAACAAGAAATTGACGATTGTACCAAGTGTGATTGGTGCTTTTGGCACAATAACTAAAGGATTGTTAAAAGGCCTGGAGGAATGGGAAGTTGGCGGACGGGTAGAGACTATCCAAATGACACCGTTACTGAGAACAGCCAGAATACTGAGAAGAGTCCTGGAGACTTGAGGACACTTGCTGTCACTCAAACTTCAGTGAGAAACCGTCAGCTAAAACTGATGTGAAAAACTCTCATAAGAATTGAATTTGCCATTGAAAAATGCGCCATGCTCGTCATGAAAAGTCGCAAACAGCATCTAACTGACGGAATAGAACTACCAAATCAAGAGAAGATCCGAACGTTCGCAGAAACGAGACCTACAAATACTTAGGAATCTTGGAGGTAACACCATCAAACAAGAGGAAAGGAAAGATAAAATTTTAAAAGAATATCTCAGGAGGACTAGAAAACTACTCGGGATAAAGCTTTCTTGCAGGAATCTTATCAAAGGAATAAATACTTGGGCAAGGTGATCCACTGGGAAATGTGCAAGAAATTTGAATTTGACCATGCCAACAAACGGTATTTGCACAACCCAGCACCCGCCCTGGAAAATGACACACACAAAATCCTATGGAACTTTGATATACAAACGGATCACCTAATCTCGGCCAGAAAACAAGACCTTAATCAACAAAAATAGAAAATCTGCAAAATTGTCGACTTTGCTGTCCCGGCAGACAACAGAATAAAACTGAAAGAATGTGAAAAGAGAGATAATACATTGACCTTGATATAGAATTGAAAAAAATATGGAACATGAAGGTGACAATTATACCAATTGTGATTAGTGCTTTTGGCACGGCAAATAAAGGTTTATTAAAGGCCTGGAAGATTTGGAAGTTGGCGGCCGAGTGGAGACCATCCAAACAACAGCAGTATTGAAAACGGCCAGAATAATGAGAAGAGTTCTGGAGACTTGAAGAGACTTGCTGTCACTCAATCTCCAGTGAAAGACTATCAGCTAACGCTGATGTGAAAAACTTAAAAGAGTAAAAAAAAAAAATAATAATAACAGAATCTCTCCTATTAGCTGCACAAAACAACGCCATAAGAGCCACTGATATCAAAACGAGAATAGATAGGACGCAGCAAAATAGCCAATGTAGGCTATGCGGTGACAGAGATGAAAGCATCAATCACATACTAAGTGAATGCAGCAAATTAGTACAGAAGGAGTATAAGACTAGACACGACTGGGTGGGCAAGGTGATCCACTGAGAGGTGTGCAAGAAATTGAAATTTGACCATACCAACAAATAGTATATGAACAGCCCAGCACCTCTCCTAGAAAATGTCAAGCATAAACTTCTATGGTACTTTGAAAAACACACGGATCACCTAATCTCGGGCAGAAGACAAGACCTTATAATAATCAACAACAAAAAAGAGAATTCGCAAAATTGTCGACTTTGCTGTACCGGCTGACAACAGAATAAAACTGAAAGAATATGAAAAGAAGGATAAGTACCTCGACCTTGCTTAAGAATTGAAAAAGACTATGGAACATGAAGCTGACAATTATGCCAATTGTGATTGGTGATTTTGGCACGGTAACCAAAGGATAATTAAAGTGCCTGGAAGATTTGGAAGTTGGCGGCCGAGTGGCGACCATCTAAACGACAGCATTATTGAGAACGGCCAGTATACTGAGAAGACTCCTGGAGTCTTGAGGAAACTTGCTGTCCCTCAAGTTCCTGTGAAAGACCATCAGCAGAGGTTCATGAGAAAAACTCTAAATGAGTAAATAATAATGATAATAAAGCACATAGATGAAGCAGCGAAATTTGTCGGTGATAGAATCGGTGTTCCTCAACACAAACAGAAAATCAATATCTGAATGGGAATTTAGACAGAAAACACAAATAATACATATACGACAACAAACAAAAATGTTAAGAAAAGTGCAAAAACGTGGGAATATGTTAGGATGAAAAGAGAAGAACAACACATCAAGCAAAATAAACAAAGAACTTCAGGAGATAAATTAGAAAGTAGTGACGAAAGAAGGAAAACTAAAGAGATACAGAGATGGGATCATACAATTCAGACAAAATAAAAAAATTCCAAAACAACGAAAGAAAATTTTATCAGCAAGTAGGAGGAAATGCACGAAGACAAACCAACAGTCGAACACAAAGGAAACAAAACAACTTTGGAGCAAAATATGGGAACGAAAAGAACAGAAAAGCCGAATGGATAGATAACATGAAAAAGAATGAAAACGCGAAAATACATCTTGATTTATTTAGAACAATACTTAAAAAAGGGTCAAATCGGAAATCCTCAAAACATGATGACATACATGGATTTTAGTTTTAAAAATTCCTCTATCCATGACAGACTAGCTCTCGAAATGAATAGATGTTTATAAGAAAGTGGAAGACCCTAATGGATGACCAAAGGAAAGACTATTCTGATCCAAATAAACACCCCAAAATGAATCCCCTAATAAGTAATAGACCCATAACATGCCTACCGATAATGTGGAAATACTAATAGCACAAATTAGGCGGTAGATTTATAACTTGCTAATGATCGGCAGAGGGTTTCTCATAGAACAGAAAAATGCCACTAGAGAAAAAGTGGGTTATGTAATCTACTATACACTGATCAACACGTTTTCAGGATGAGCAATATGAGACGAAAAAATGTACCTATAGCGTGGATTGAAAAGGAAGGAAATAAAATCCTGCAAAGCTGGATTTTAGACGGTTTCAAAATGAACTAGATAGTCGTGAAAGTCACAAAGTTTATCCAGGAAACCATGAAAAACTGGAAAGTAGAGCTGACAGGTGGAGGAAAATGTTTAGGTGAGGTGAAAATCCAAAGAGGTATCCTCCAGAGAGATTTGCGATCACGATTACTACTTGTAAAAGCAATGATGCCACTCAGTCATACATTTAAGAAATTCACAGGGGGCAACAAACTTACTCAAAATCTCAAGAAAAGTTTAATCAGCTGAGGTACATGAATACATAGTTAAAAATAAAGAAGAATTGGAGAACCTAATAAAAATAATAAGAATATGTAATTAGGGTACACGAATGGAATTTGGCATAGAAAAATGTGTCAGGCTAATAATGAGAAGTAGGAAAAGGCAGTTGAGCGAAGGAAAACAACAACCAAATCAAGAAAAAATCAGAGCACTCGCAAAAAAGGAAACCTACAAATATTTGGGAATATTAGAAGCTTACATCATCGAAAAAATGGAGATGAAAGAAAAAAATTTAAAGAGTGTCTGTGGAGAATGAGAAAAATAATCGAAACCAAATTGTATAGCAGAATCTTATCCTAGGGATAAATGCTTGAGTTGCCAGTGGTGTAATAGTTATCGTCGTAGTAAATGGACACAGCGACACAATTTCAAATCATGGACGAGACTGATTGCATTTCACATAGCGCTAATACCCTTCGGAAAGGCGTGAATCCATTTATTCTCCCTCCAGCTATGGGTAAATAGTATGACAGACTGTGTTCTTCAGCCCTGGTGGAGGAAGAGGTTTTGCCATCGATAAGGCGACTGGAAGACAAAGTTAAAGGGGGAAAGTAACTATTTCGAGTGACCAGTAACAACACAAACAAGTCAAAGATCAACAAGAACTACGAAATAGAAATGAGAAGAAAAACAACTGTATGGATATTTTAAGCGCCTAACAAGCGAAATCTCACACGAGAGAGAAGTAAGCAAGGGAAACCATAAAAGCGAGACTTAACCTCTTCTAATCGGAGCTCAAAACAACACTACAATGAAAACTATGCTAAAGCGAAAATTAATCAAACGCAACAAAATAGCAAATGCTGGTTATGTGGTGATTGAGACGAAACAATTAATCACATAATCAGCGAAATCAGCAGGTTATCACAAAAGGATTATAAGAGAAGATACGTCTGGGAGAGAAAAATGATCCACTATGACTTACGAACATTTGGTCTATGTACAACTCAGAATTCGTCCAGGAGAATGACACGCAGAAAGTTCACAGGGATTTTGAGATACAAAAAGATCACTTTATCTCGGCCAGATGACCAGGTATAATGATAATAAAAAAAAAACTGTTGAATAGTGGACATTACCATACCAGCGTGAAAATAAAAGAAAGTGAGAATATCGATAAGTCCCAACATCTTACAAGAAAACTAAAAAAAAAAAAACAACTATGGAGCATAAAAATGACGACATCATCAATTGTATTTACTTTGAATATTCGGACTACTGACCACAAATTTATTGTTATAATCAATACGTTTCGGCCGATATGTCCTTCGGCCTTTTTCATGTGTTTCATGTCGAACCCGAGAGTTAACAGATAATCACGAATTGAACCCTTTTTTTGATCCACTCAGTTAGAGTGTTCCAGTTATGTTAACCATAATCAGGCACTGGTGTTAAATTATTGTAAGTATTACTTGTTAGACTTACCTGTTGGCGGGATTGAACCAACAGTCTCCAGATGATTTCACTCAGAAGCAGCTTCCGACGAAAGGCTAAAGTGACTTTTTGGGACTTATAAACCTAATATCACTATCACTTTTTTATCGAACGGTTTATTTCTCTCTGTGTATCTAAAGTCGGTTTTCTTATTTTTCATTCTCTGTTTCTCTCTTTTTAAGGACTACGAATGAGCACAAGCTGATTGGTTTTATGCGTTCAACACTATTTTTCACTGCAATTTTACAACAGGTGTCTGACTGGACTTCAACGCTTAGTGTTACAATCATAAACTCGTTAGAACCGAGGTTGTACCGTTGTCTGTCAGGTGCAATAACGTAACAAACGGCTATTGGGTGCCGTGGTGGTAAAAGCGTCTTTTTGAGGTCGTAGCATTACAGGAAGACCAAGAAATATGAGGACAACGGGAGATTATCTATACGATTGCGTTATTAATATCGGCCAGAATACTGTGAAGAGACCAGGATATTTGAGGAGACTTGCTGTTAATCAAACCCAAATGAAAAACAATCAGTTAACGCTGGTTTGTAAAGATCCCAAAGAGTAAACTAATGGTAATAATGATATATTATGGGAGCACAGATGATACCAGTCCATTTAAAAATGCAATTCTCTCTCTTTCACAAAAAGGATAAAGGGAAATGATTACTGAAATATCGGCACAATTCGCTTCATCAAGCGAAACGCTGGACGACAAAACGAGGATGATTTTAAAGGCTGGTTTTCTAACCGTGAGATACAAGAAATGTATGGGAATTTAAGTCGTGAAAAATATTCTAAGGAGACCTATACTCGAACTGAAACACAAAATATTGAAAATTAAACATATCACAGAACCCGAAATCACAACAACACAGGTAACAAAATATGAAAGAAATAATGTGGATCTAGTAAAAATCATGATTTAAAATAAGATTACATTACCATCCCTAAAGAATAAGGACTGAAACAAGTTTAGGTAAAAAGGAAAAAAATAACTGAAAAATCCGTATACCCGTAAATTTTCCCAGTTGAAATACAAAACTTAGAAAAACGAATCTTCAACAAGTCAATGTACTTAGGAGAGCACCATGCTGCTGGACACAATGGAATGAAAAGATAGAAAGAAAAAAGAAAGAAAAAAAAAACAGAAGACAAATGTGATAATACAACAGGAAGAAATAGATCAAAAGATATTGGCGAAATAAGTGAGACTCCAAAGAGGGACAAGCAATACAAATAAAACAGAAGCCTTTAAAACCAAGAAAGAAGAGTGTACCATTTTACTAGCAGCAGTAAGAATAGTATGAGGACCAATAACATCAAAGGGAAAATTTAAAACACGCAACAGAATAACTTGTGATGGTCATGTAAAGACTGAGATGAAACGGTTAATCACATTTTAAGCGATTATGGCGACCTAGCACAAAAGTGTTAGAAGGCATGATAGGGCGGAGATAGTGATCTGCTGTGAATTGTGCAAGAAATGAAAACTTTACAATACGAGGTAATGTTTTATGTACAAACCAGAATCTATCCTAGCAAATGAGACGCAAAAAATTCTCTAGGATTTTGAGATTACCTCATTTCGATAAGATCAGACTCACTGCAAATAAACAAGAAAAACTTCTTCTCTTGTGGATTTTGCCGTTCCAGGGGACAACAAAGGAAAAAATAAAAGAAACCAAAAAGATTGACAAATTATTGACCCTTGACAGAGAACTAACTAATTGAGGAACATGCGGATGATGGCGATACCACTTGTATTTGGTGTGTTTGCTACGGTATCCAAAAGCTTGGGGAAAAAAACTGGTGATTAAATGATCTTAAGCAGAATGAGCACGGTATTGTTAAAATCGGCCACAATATTCAGTAGAATCCGCTTAACAACAAAAGACTCGCTCAAATTCTAACTTCATTGAAAGATTACCAACAAACAATGGAGTAAAATGGATCACCTATTTTGGCCGGGCGACAAGACCAACTAATATTCAACAAAAAAGAGAACTTGGAGAATTGTTTATTTTGCTGTCCTTGCTGACTACAGAGTAAAATTGAAAGAAAGCTGAAAGAAGGATAAGTAACTGGACCTTGTTAGGGAATTGAAAAATCATCAAAACATGAAAGCAACGGTAATACCAAATGTAATTGGTTCTCTTGATACAGTCACCAAAGGATTGAAACAGAGGCTGGTGGACTTGTAAATAAGAGGACGAGTGGAGACCATCTAAACTTCACATTATTATGATCGGCTAGAATAGTGAGAAGAGTCCAGGAAACATGAGGAGACTTACTGTCGCTCAAACACCAGTTAGAAACCATCCGCTAACTCTAGTGTGAAAAATTCTCAAAAGAGTAAAATAATAATAATAATAATAATAATAATAATAATAATAATAATAATACATGTCTATTTATAGTAGCACAAAATTATGCCATAAGAACTAATAATTCCCAAATAAAAATTGTTTGTATTTCGAAAACTACCAAATGCAGGTCATGTTAAACAATTAATAACAATATAAGCGAATGCAACAAAGAAATACAAAAACAAACATGGCTGGGTGGGGAAGTTGGTTCACTTGGAATTGTACTAAAGATGATAATTCCTCTAAACTGACAATTGGTAAATGCATAAGCGAGAATCTGTGAATGAGACGCAATACATTTTCTTTTACTTTGCGATACAAACGAATCACCGAATCCAAGCATGAAGATCTAATGTAGTTATAATTAACCAGAAATAAAAAACTAAAAAAAAAAAAAACTAGTATATTATGCCGTTCTGATGGATCAGATAGGGGAAATAGAATACAGCGAAAACGTGGACGAATACATGAATCTTGCCAGATAGGTGATCAAGCTGTGGTTTATGAAAGAGTGACTGCAATGCCAATAGTATTTGGTGTACTTGGAACGGTACCCGAAGTCTTTCAAAAGAAAATGGGGGAACTGAATAACAAAATACGATTAACTACTGCTAGAACAGGCTAACTGGATAAATATAAAGAACAACTATACTGCAAATTATATCAAGAAAAGTTCTAGAGACCGCAGATGTTTTCTGTCACACTGCCTTCAAGGAAAACCAACCACTTAAAACTTGTCAAAAAAACCCAAAACCCCCCACCAAAAAAACGGGCATATGATTATTATGTTATTAGCTTATTTCAACGATTTAAATGGCCTTCGAATGTGTTTCGACAAGCGTTGTTTTTTTTCAATATTGCAAAGAAAAAAAAGCCTCGTATTTAGATCATTGATTCGATGTTCTTAATTTATCATCTTTCTATGTATTTTTCTCTGTAACAGTGAATTTTATAATTCCTTACGCAGCGTGGCTGTTGCTACGGGCAACTACATAGGATAAGAGGATTAAAAACATGTGAAGAAGATTGTTTGATTAAAAGAAAAAAATAAGATAGTCTCACGTAAATCGGTATTGTGAAGAAACACATATGAATAAATAATCTCGGGTTCTGATTTTTATTAGAAGGAGCATGTGTGTGTGTGTGTGTGTGTGTGTGTGTGTGTGCACATATATATATATGTGTGTATACATACATATATATATATATATATGTGTGTGTGAGTGTGTGTAATTATATATATGTGTGTGTTTAGTACAAGTTTATCTATAAAGATTATAGTGCAGAAAAATGAGAATTCCTGAATTTTACCATCATGTAAGTTCGTGTTATATATCCATTAGAGCCACCTTTTTTTTTTGTTTGCGAATATACTGTGAGGGAGATTACTTTAAAATGAGGTCTCACATCAAATCATCGACATTATAATAAAGTCAAGCTGACAGCATGGATTTCCCTGACTCTCTCTCTCTATATATATATATTTCTCTCTCTCTGACTCTCTCCATCATCCATCGCTGCCAATATGTACCCTTAACAAGATGTAATGTTTGCAAAGAGCTGATGTGAGTAAATTCTTGGTCGGCTTCCACACGCGCTTCCACAGGCGCTTCCATATGTAGCGGACCGTTAAAGAATATTACTAATGATTTCGTCCTTACTTCTCCAGCAGTGCCTCCCATATCTTACACGTCTTACTTGGTTGGTTTGTGAGATGGGAGGTAAATGGCTGTACAACTGTTGTTTCGGGGCTCTTGCGTCCAGGATTTGTTCAAAACAGTTCGTAGTATTCTTGTGTATTTACTATCTAGTCTTTTTCTCAAAATATTTCATTAGCGTCCATGGGGTACATTTGTATGACACAGGCAGAGTTTGGAAAAATCCTGTTTTTTATAATCGGATAGATTAGACTACCATATGATCGATAATATGCCCATAGCAGTTGACACCTTCACAAAGCTATGTTGATATCACTTTCAGTAAATAAGATGGTGTTGCCGAGGTGTATTAACTTGTCTACTAATTTTAGAGGGCTGGCACCAAAACTGGAAGTGGTACCTTTTTATTTAAAACATGAACTCTGTTTGCTCCATGTTGTGTTGTAGGAATTCGGTTTCAGCTGGTGTATTTGTGAGATGCACTTGATCACCTGTGTACCCTGCGTCAAGTATACTTTCAGATAAGTATCGTCAGCTTCCTACTTGTTTTTGTGTAAAGCAATTTTTATCAGATCTGTCGACGATAGAAGTACGTAGTTTAAGCAGATTATAAACAAATATTATGCTAATCGATCTTGAAAAACAACAATATCGAAAAAGTCAATGTCTCTATCTGGTGAGTGAACCTTTACTTCCATTTTTCCATAAAGCATCATTACAACTGCAATAGTTTCTTAAAAGAGACCATTTGCTAGTAGTATTTTCTACTTCTGCCTTCTGTGTTGGGAATCAAATGTGCTGGAGTAATCTGCCAACAATAGTGTTGCTTTGAGATTTCTTGTTCATACTCTTTTGGTGATTCAGTGGATAATGAGAATTTGTTGAGAAGTTGATCAATTTCTCCGAAAGCCGTTGTTCAATGTTGCTAGCAGCATTCTTGTGTAGTTGCCGTCAAGTTTTTTCTCCATACGTTTAGTTAGCGTCCATGTAGTGCATCCATATAGCAGTATCGACACGACTGCTACTTGAAAAAAAAACTGCGTTTTATTTTATGGGTCAGGTCTGACTTCCATGTGACCGATAGCCTATCGAAAGCTGTCCATTCCTTTGCTAGTCGAGTGTTGATGTCTGTCTCGGTTGATGAGACATTGCTTCCTTGGTTGGTGAACTTGTCCACTAGTTTCAGAGAACTACCATTTAGTGTAGAGTTATCGCCTCTTTGATTAAATCACATGTATTCCATCTTGTCTGCATTGACATGGAGGCCTATGCCAGCAGCTGCTCTATCCAGACAATGTAGTTGGGATTCGGCTTGTGGAGGTGTATTTACCAGAAGCACGATGTCATCGACGACGTCCGCTTCCGTACTTACTTGTGCGGTTTATCTTCTGATTCTTTCTTTTGGCAACTTGAAACTGTTATCTTTCATTTTATTATAAGATGTTCTAATTTTGGAGTCTAGGCAGATGATAAGGAGGTGTGGGGCTAATGTGTCTACTTGCAGCATACCTGCTACGATGTCGAAGAAGTCTGTGTCTCCATCCGGGAAGCAGGCTTTTACTTTCGTGTTTATTAGTATTAATAATTTTTTCAAAAGTTTCTTAAACATCTCATACCTTACATTTAATTTGAGTTGTGGTAGCTATCTGTAAAAGAGGATATATATATATATATATATATATATATATATATATATATATATATATATAAAGGAACTTATAAGAATAAAAATTTGTGATAATTAGAAAGTAGCAAAGGTGAGGAGATTAATATATATTTACAAAATAAAGAAATGAAATAAAAAGATATTTAAATTATAAAAAAGCAATTGTCAGGTAAGTGTACAGATATATTAGAATCTTATATTAAAGAAATCTTCTCACTGAAAAAATTCGCAAAAATCCAAATTAGTTATTATAGATATATAACGCTGACGTTCATGCTTCTGAAAATGCAGTATTCATCTTTTTTTTAACATTATAATTTTATATTCATATGAACCATACATGAAAGCAGTAATCTTATATATATATATATATATATATATATATATATATATGGCGTTTGAGTCAACCGGGTTTCAATCCCAGCTACGGGGAGATACTGTCTAGCCACACTAGTGAGTTCTGATAGAACGAAACAGATCTGTCTGTGGATGACTATATACATATATATTCTATTGAAAATGAAATGATTCAGTGTTTAACTTTTTATTTAGCTTTCTTTGTTGGCGAACGAGATGTCGGAAATATAGTTGTAGGCAATTTAAAAACTGTCCGAAATCTCTCTGTCTCTCTCTCTCTGTCTCTCTCTCTCTAGGCTTATCAGCATTATGTTTGTCTTCAGTGAGAATATTTACGCTTTGCCTAAGTTTTTGAAATGCATGGGTTGATTGTATTGGAACTTTTATTGATATTCATGCAACAATCGTGCTCCTGTATAAGAAGATTGTTTTAAAGAATGGATTAACTTCAAGAAAAAAAAAATGCCAAAAAATAGAAGCCCAATACAATTTTCTGATACGCAATCCTTCCTGCAGCTAATCTTATAAATATTCCAAAACTGATAATATATTTTTATGCCATTTCAATGCAACTTCAACGTTGATGGAGTTTTGTCATCATTACAATTCATTCTAATCACCCCATAATTCAAGACGTTTATTAATGAATAAATAATTGAATTTTTTTAATCCACGACAATGTGTGTAGCAATCAAAATTCTATTTTTCATAGCTAATTGTCTATGTTCCTTTTGAAAATAAATTATCAAAGAAAAATGTGTTTATTTTACAAAGAAAATGTTTTTATTGCTTAAAGTCTAGCGTAAAAACAAATAAATGTCTGATTATTTTCTTTATTGATTTAGAGAACTCTTTGATTTATATATTAAATAAATTCAATCGAGTTAAAGGCATTTTCTCTTTTCTCGTATAATCTATATTAGAATTTTGCTCGTCGCTCGTTCGTTTGTATGCTACGCCCATTCACGTAACCTTCTCACAGCTGAGTGTTATATTTTTCGACCCTTTACATCAACTAATTGGGATATTGTTCTGTATAAATGTTTCTTCTTCAGATCAAACACTGTGTTTAACTCTGGTCGAATTATCCTGTGCCCAGTCTATCTTTCCTAAGCAGGCTGTTTCGTCGGGTTTTATGGCATATCAACCTTTGTAGGTTATTTAACACCAAATCCATTTTTATGTAAATAATCAGTTTTATTTAAAACAACTCAGTTTAGCATGAGTACACAGTTTAATTGTCAAAAACATTTCTATTTTAAACTATTCAAGCAGTTATATATAACAATTCGGTTTAGTGTAAGCACAGTTTCAATGTCAAAAACAGTTCAATTTAAAACAATTCAGTTCAGCATAAATACGCAGTTTAAATGAATAAAAACAGTAAACGCCAACCACTGTTTAGTTGTATTTAACCAATAGATAGGACTCTTATCAGGTGCTACCACTCCGGGCCAGAGTGGACTTGGGAGCGATGCCAATAAAGGAGTACTCCGCATTCCCCAAAGCTCCAGCATCACTCGAACTTCCCCATCTGATTGTTTAGTGTCATAATCAGGACACTCGTTGGGGGGTTCTTTCTCCTCTGCAGAGAAGCAGTCGGTGTATTCTACAGCACCAACCGACTGGGCTTTGTCTATCCTAAGTAGCATCGTAAACATAAATTATTATATATTGAAGATGATATTAACTGTGAGGATCCAATGAACTTGGAAGTTCTGATAATCTTCAACAACGTGCTATCGTTGGTTGAAAAGGAAAACTTGAACAAGGACTCCAAAGATTCCTCGCTGACAGCAATACCATTATCCCCAAAACAGAATATGCAGTTATAAATTGAGCTTGAAGTTTCGGTCGAATCAGATACGGAGAAATCATATTTGAACTCAGAATTATATTAATCATTATTTCATATTTTTGTAATATTTATTGCTCGGGCAATAATAGGATTTATATGTTATAAAACAGTAAATCATGCTCACAACTTGATGGGTGTGGGTGAAATGGCTTGAGAAGTGTCTATATGGAGCTCGAGGTTTGTATATAAATCGAGGATGTGGTAAGCAAGAAACTTGGGCTTCAAATTTTCTGCAACGTGGGAATCAATGAGTTCCATTTGCCGTTGTAAAGGTAATTCTTCTCATTCCGCATCAAAAGAGGCAACGACAATTTTTAAAATTGAGTGAAACGCCGCATGGATTGATCTCATGGTCAGCACGTTTACCATTGGTCACGGGTTGATGACTTCTAGTGGAGTCGATAAATATCCTAAGATATAGGCGATTTCTTTTCTGGTAGAACTTGATGAAAAGTGACAATTGATATATGTATTTCATATGTTGTTCTGATTATTGAAAATAAAGAAAAGTAGAAAAAACAAATAATTCAACATTTTATCAATTTATTATTTAAGTCGACGTTGATCATTTCCGTTATAATAACCTTCTTCAGAACTTTTAATTAAAGAAAAATGTTAAAATAGCGATGTATCTTTGATGAAATGGCAAGAGAAAAGAAAATGTGTATAAAAACGTATCATAACAGTATATTCAGCGTTCTTATTTTTGAAAATATTACCAGGTTGTTGTTACGTGGACTAATGTTTGAAATTTGTAAGGTTTCGTAAGGATATAACATAAGATGATAAAAGCAATGATGGAATATTATCGTAAAAAAAGGATAATACACATAGACACATGCATTCTCACAAAAGTACACACTACTATGACTACGGATACAAAAAAAAAGGGTGTGTATGGATGCGTGAGTTTTACATATCAGATTGTTATAATTAAAGCATTACATTTTGAAGTTAGTAAAATTAATGTGTCTTAATTTTAAAAACTTAATTTACTAATATGGGTTTTATGAACATTGTTAGCCCCAAAACTACCCCCCTCTCTCTCTCTATATATATATATATGCGTGTTTGTTTGTTTGTTTGTTTGTGTGTGTGTGTGTGTGTAATGCCATTATATAAGTTTTCGTTATCAAATAAGCACACAGTGTTTAATCACCAAATCTTGCCTGATAATAAAGAAATAATTTGTGCTATTTTGTTCGTTTTTTCTTTTTACTAATATTAAAATGGAAGAGAAGACCTGAAATATCGAAAACATCCAAATTGTTTGTATAGGATTGAACATCCATTTATTTTGTCTTATTTGATTAGAACTTATTTCACTTTATATCCAACTGCAAATAATTTCTTATTCTTTCATTCATTTATATCTAAAATAACAATCATGAACTCAATTTTGAATACCTTTCCTTTCCCGCTATTTAACACCTTCAACGATCAACGTCGATGATCCCAACATCGGGATTAATGTTCTCTTGTATCTTCTAAAATAAAAATGGAATTCTAAATCATAAATTAACAAAACCTGTACAAAGTGAACGTAATGATGGATGTCTTTACATTTCAGAAAACTAATTTTATACTTTATTTCTCTTTTATACAGTCGAACATTCGATCCATATATTCATTCATTGTAGTTACAGAAACTGAAACATATTTTTGGAGTGAATATTACAGAATGTACTGTCATCATTGCATTCAGACGATTATTCAAAGTATTTCTTTTCTGAACAATAATAAAAATTTCTATTGTTCTAACAAGGCAGGATGCAATATTTCAAAACGCTGGAATCTTTTATAAAATTTACAAAGGCAACATTGCATTATACCATATTATTAGTCCACATTAATATTTTAGACTGATATAAAATTGCATGGCTAAATAGACATTTGATATATTTGTAGAGAAATGAAATGCCCACGCTATATACACCAGACGCGCACACACGTATACATAATTATATATATATATATATATATATATATATATATATATATATATATATATATATATGTGTGTGTGTGGGTGTGTGTGTGTGTTTGTGTGTGTGTGTGTGTGTGTGTGTATAAAACGCAATCTCTCATAACATCGGGCTTTTCAAATGTATATATATATTTACAATTGAACATAAATTTGAGAATTTTCATACCCACAACTATATATATATGTGTGTGTGTGTGTGTGTGTGTGTGTGTGCACATCTCTGTGTATGTATGCATTAAATGTCCATATGGAAACAGAAAAAAATCTCTTACTCTATCTCGCTATCTTTCTGTATATCTAGACATCAGCTTAATGGCACATAAACGTGCGTATATATATATATATATATATATATATATATATATATATATATATATATATATATATATGAGGAGTCTCTGTGTGTATATGTGTGTGTCTGTGTGTATGTTTGTGTGTGGTTGTCTATTTGAGATTCTGGATAATATCTCTTAAATCACATGGAAGAAATTCGTTCTAATTTTGCCCATTTGAATCCAAAGGAAAATGCCGACACTCATTTGCATATATATTTAATGAAATCCTTTGTTTCTTTGAACTCAGTCGGAAATCAATTTTAAAATCAAATAAATATGCTGTTGATACTAATGATGGTGTCTACGCCAGTCCTAAAGACCGTTCCGTTATCACAAGAGTAAAACGTCTAATTTCATTTCAATCTATTGAATATTCCGTCTGTATTTCTGTCTGTCAAGCTATTTTCAACAAAATCATCTAATTCAAAGGGAGAAAGCAATCTCGTTCACGCCGAGAGCCGGAAATAAAGTAACGTACTCTAAACACAAATGTTTCCTGGGAATGACACTAAACTGCACCTGAAGGTGAAGCACTTGTTCTATAAATCTAGGGAGGGTAGAGTACATGTGTAGTGCCACTACTTCCTGATCCACTCTGACTCGGAGTGGTTTTACTCATTATGTTAAGGTCTTATTGATCGGTTTCAAAATGTTTCGCATTCAATAGTTCCGTGTAAAGAAATTAAAAAGAAAATACTTTCAAACAAACAACTACAAAAAAATATATGAACGTACAATGAATACGATTTCCAAATCTCTAGGCATATAATAATCCAAGGCGGATTGATATGCTATTAAAATCAGTCAGTCAACCATATAAGCACCAGTCTTTCATGACTAATGTGAGATTATGCACGATGTATGAAATCTTACAGTAGAGTAACATATGATAATGAAAATTTTCTTCTAACTTATTCTCTAGTAGATAAAATAGCAAGTAAAATATTGCAGCAGTTGTCAGGACTCATTAGAATTGGCTTAATTTTAGCGCCTTACGGCTCATCCAAACTGGATTAAAAACTTTTATTGCCCAGTCGGCTGGGGCTGTAGAATACACCGACTGCTTCTCTGTTGAGGGGTAAGACCCCCCACCAACGAGTGTCCTGGATATGACACTAAATAATCTGATGGTGAGGTTCCAGCAGTGCTGGAGCTTTGGGGAATGCGGAGTACCCCTTCATTGCCATCGCTCCCAGGTCCACTCTGGCCGGAATGGTAGCACCTGATAAGGGTCCTAACTATGGGTTAAATAGAACTAACAGCATACTTATGCTAAACTGAATTGTTTGAGTAAACTGAATAGCTTAAAATAGAAATGTTTTTGAAATTTAAACCGTGCTTACATTTATACTGCGTGCTTATGCTTAACCGAATTATTTGAAATAGAACTGTTTTTCGACATTAAAACTGTATTTACACTTAACTCAGTTGTTAAATATAACTGCTTGAATAGTTTGAAATAGAAATATTTTTGACAATTAAACTGTGTACTTATGCTAAACTGAATTGTTCTAAATAGAACAGATTATTTACATAAAAAAGGATTTGGCGTTAAATAACCTACAAAGGTTGATATGCCATAAAACCCAACAAACCAAACCAAAACACAGTTAATTCTAAAAGGTAGAGTTGATATGATAGAAAGCAAATTTTACAGAGCAATAAATGTTTGTTATAATAGAATAGGCGGCATCATCATCATCAACATCATGACGCGCTCGTAGCACGGATATCCCTGATCCTCTCTCGCCACTCCTCCCTATCGTTCATCGCCCTGGGCAGGTCTTCAGGACAACATCCCGTATCTTCACATAGCTGCTGAATGTATGTTCGTGCTGGTCGTCCTGCTTTTGCACGGCTATGTGTGGGGGTCAATAAGAGTACATCTCTTATGAGTTCGTCCCTGCTTCTCCAGCAAGCTATCAATAGGCTATCGATTATATGGAAATCAGACGTAACCGATAAAATGAAACGCAGTTTCTTCCAGGCAGCGGTCACATCGATACTGCTATATGGATGCACTACATGGACGCTAACAAAACGGCTGGAGAAAAAGCTAGACGGCAATTACACAAGAATGCTGCGTGCAATCTTGAACAAGTCCTTGCGGCAACACCCCACAAGACACCAACTGTACGGCCACCTGCCTCCTATCACGAAAACTATTCAAGTTAGACGAACCAGACATGCAGGACATAGGAGACATAATATTTATATAAAACATATTTGTTCCATTTTTTTCTTTAGATTGATTTGTATCATATTTTCATTGGATGGCTTAGAAAAAGAATACCATTTATTTAAATAACTTAATCTGATGAGTCCAAGGGATATTCTATGAAACTATAATATTCAGTTATTAAATAAAAGCACACTTGGTATTTTATCTGTTATTAGCTTATTTTCAGCTAAATAAAAATGTAAGTAAACATTCCCTAAAATTTCTTATCCCATCATTTTTGTTAAGGGCTGTAATGTGAATTTTATGGAAATTTATGGAAAGTTTTATGGAATTTTTTTGAAAATAAAGAATCTCTTCTGTCTTAGCTTCATCAGAGGAGACAATTTCATATCACCTCTTCATCTTACCCCAACGCTAACTTTGAATTGCGATCAGATTATACGAATTTCAAGAGAAAATACTTTCATCTCAAAACTTATCGACTATGATTTCGATTGCCCTTCAAATAAAATATATATTTATTCATTGTAATTATTTCAGTTTTAAAAAAAGTCTAATTCTAATCAATTCGAATAATTCTTTGGTTATCCTATGGTTTATGTACTATATACTTCACAGGAACATGCGTTTATTTGATTTTTTGTATATTTAAATTTCAGTGAAATTATAAATATATTTCTAAATATCTATATTATCTTTCAATCTCGAGTATATTAAGTGCTTCAACCAATAAACAAAACATAACCATAATGCAAGAATGTGTCGTTCTTATGTAAATCAGCCATTGATAATAATCTACACAGTGCAGACCTAATATGGAATCAAATTCAGTTGACTCTGTGGATACTATGAAACCAATTTCAGATTGTCAAGAACAAATATAACCATAAACGACAACAGAAAAAATATACGGTAAATAATAATCAAGAATAGAACTTCAAATCAGGTAACTTCTACCAGCTATGAAAAATAGAATTCCAGATCTTTTCTTTTAAGTAGGCTTAATAGTTCTTTCTTTAAGGGAAATTTTAAATTTCAAATTGTAAAAATTTGACAAATTCTAACTATTTCTCATAACGGAAATATTTCTTGAAATAAGAGTTTAATATACAGTAGAAAATTATGATATTAACTTGTTGTTTACATACGATTTATTCCTGGTTATTCCAAAAAACAATTTAATAATTTTACATCACATCCCCTGATAGAGAATCGGAAATTTTACTTGTTTATATTTCTATACGATGATTTAAAAAGTATACGTATTTTCTCATACCATCATCATCAGCATCATGGCGAGCAACAAGCATGGATTTCCCTGACTCTCTTTCTCTCTTTCATTATTCGTCTCTCTGATCCATCCCTTCGGAGAAGTCTTTTATCAAAGTTCCTCTGTCCATACTGAGCTGTTGTAAATAAGTTCTATTGAGTCGGCCAACACTAGCATGTCCATGTGATCGAGTCCATAGGTTAACATCCTTACTTCACCAGTAGTTACCATAACTCCCACTTTTGTCATATATATCTATATAGTCATCCACAAACAGACTGTTTCGTTCTATCAGAACTCTTCAGTGTGGCTAGACACGTAGGACGCTCGGAGCCGGGATCGAAACCCGTCCAACTTTACGTTAGACTGTGATTCAGACCACTCGTCCACCAAGGGAATTTTAAGGACCAAGGGAATTTTAAGGACCAAGGGAATTTTAAGGTATTTTTATTTTTAGAAACAGCAGCAGCAGCCTTTATTTACATTTTTTTAAATACCCTATTGGCTACCAGAGTGCTCAATTCTTTCGAAGAGCTTTGCATTACGCTAGCGGCGGCCGGTAATTCCTTCGGCAGAGAGCTCAACCCCCATGGGGGAGCACACACACACACACACACACATATATATATAAATATATATATATATATATATAAAGGTATTTTGTAATTTGCTTGAAGCATTGCACAAGTTATCTTATTTTATAGTATTGAATTAATCAAGAGGGCTATTATTATTTCGCATTGCAATAGTCCTCCAAATTAATTCAATACTATATATATATATATATATATATATATATATATATATATATATATAATATTTTGTATATGTAAATCTGTTGCAATCAAATGACTTATGATTCGAATGTCTCAGGAATATCAAAACACTATTCAGTTCGGAAGGTTTAATTCCCGCTTCTTTTGGTGTTGCGTTAAGAAGTCTAAATGCCTAAAGAAAATGTTGCTCCAACAATTTTTTTCTAGTTCATGAGATATGGACCGATGAAATATCTATTCAACATTTGTACATGCCCAGTGAAAAAAAATATATAAATTTGTTTTTTATCGAGAAAATATAATGGTATATAATTTGACATATTATCTATGAATTATAAAAATTATTCATGCATATTTTATTCAAAAATTGATATTAGATATTTGAAGAGAAAATGTCTGGCGATAAAATGTAACAACCTTGTCATTCAGGCGTTAGAGGTTCTCAATAGAAATTTATACAATATACACAAACGTAAACATTTTATATCGACAAGATCTCGGGAGTATAAACTTTGACAATGTATTTCCCAAAGGGGAAGAATTAATAAAGAACAATTGACTTATTTTTGATGATAAAATCCAAAACAAGTAATAAACAACTATACACAATAAAAACAAAGATTCAGAAAATATTAAAAGTAAAACGTCATAAAATGAAAAAAATGTAGCACCAAAATTTGATGTTTTAACCAAGAGACACAATAATATTTTAGACTAAAGAGCGATGACAAGAAACCATCAAAGAAAAAATTATTGATTTAGCCTTTGCCAATCAAATACAATTTGACCCCCATAAAATATTTATAAAATCTACAAGAATGAAATGCATTTGACAAAAACAATTTGGATATTCGGATTAACTTAGAAGGTAAGAGTAACAGCTGAAATAGAAATAGATAATATACCTCGCCGCGAATTTTTATTTATCATCGTTGATATGTCAAAAGTTGGAACGTGTTGGTAAATATTTCCACAATATCCCTGTTGTGCAATTGAAGTAAAATTTAATCCTTTTCTTTTTTGGTTTTAAATAAAATTTTTATATATTATAGGTGGGTTAACAGGGAAAAAGTGAAAAAAATGAAGATAAATTTTAGTGAGAAATTGCGTCCTCTTCCCATTCCCAAGTCATATGATTTGAACTCTTTTGACAAAAAGATGATTAACCAAATGCGGACAAGGGCAGAACTCAAAGAAATGAACCAGAGGACAAGAAATTTAATGACGACAAATTCGTGAGATGACATAAACAAAGGGCAAGACGACTCAATCCTGGAGATAACATGAATATATCAATACGACGACTCGAAGAGTATATTGCACAGATCAAAGAAGGACGAAATTAAGCGGCTAATATCCACAGTAACAATATAAGAACAAACGAAAAAAAAAAATTCTAGGAAATAAGTAGTTCAAGCTACAAACTGGTGAAATCATATACAAAAAGACCTATATATAGTCACTGAAGAAAACCATAAGAGATAATAGAATCTCTTCTAATAGCAGACTCTAGTGAAAGATCATCAGCTAACGTTATTTGTGAAAAAATACGTAAGAAGTATAATGATAATAATTTTGATCAAATATTATCATTAACAAGCATGTTTTTCTGTCGCTATTATTCACTCCTTGAGAATTTTTCACCTACCATTTGTTCGTATAGTAAAATTTAAATTTTTTGCACACTTATCAGGGGATCACCTGGTACACCAAATCGTGTCTTGTCTTACCCTCTTCCGGGGCTAATCTCTGCATTCGCTTATTATGCGATTGATCGTCTCGTCTCTATCATCACATAACCTACATTTTCTGTTTGGATGCATCTTATCTATTCTTGCTTTGATATCATCATCATCATCATCATGTCGTGCTGGTAGCACGGATATCCCTGACCCTTTCTCGCCACTTTTCCCTATCATTCATCGCCCCAGGTAGGTCTTCAGGATAACATCCTTTATCCTCACATAGCTGCGGAATGTATGTTCGTGCTGGTCGTCCTGCTTTTGCACGACCATGTGTGGGGGTCCATAAGAGTACATCACTTATGAGTTCGTCCTTGCTTCTCTAGCAGTGTCCTGCATGTCTGGTTCGTCTAACTGGAATAGTTTTCGTGATAGGAGGCAGGTGGCCGTTCAGTTGGTGTCTTGTGGGGTGTTGCCGCCAGGACCTGTTCAAGATTGCACGCAGCATTCTTGTGTAATTGCCGTCGAGCTTCTTCTCCAGTCGCTTTGTTAGAGTCCATGTAGTGCATCCATATAGCAGTATCGATGTGACCGCTGCCTGGAAGAAACTGCGTTTCATTTTATCTGTTAGGTCTGATTTCTATATAATCCATGGCCTATTGATAGCTGTCCATGTTTTCGTTAACCTTGTGTCGATGTCCTTTTTGGTTGATGCGACGCTGCTTCCTAGGTAAGTGAATTTGTCGACGAGTTTAAGAGGTGTTCCGTCTAGAGTGGAGATGTCCCCCGTTTGATCATAGCACATATATTCTGTTTTGTGTGCATTGACATAGAGGCCTATGCCTGCGGCTGCTCTGCCACTAGAAAGGATTCGGTTACTCTCTTAATGTTTCCCTTTCTTAGCCACGTCAATCTTTTCTTATTAGTCGCTTAAAACGTCCATAGTAAAGTTTTTCTTCGCATTTGTGTTTTCGAGTTATTGTCAATCTGTTTATCTTCGTGTAGTCAGTATTGTCTTTGGTGGGTGAAATCAGTCTTCCTCCACGCTTTTTTAAGTCGTGTTTGGTATGTCCTCTTTCTCCTCCTTTTCTGACAAATATAATCTGTCAACATCATCTCTGGGATGTAATGCTTTCTGCATGGTCATTAGTTTTCTTTGTCTCTGGTCAATTTGTTTAAGTTCTTCTCTAGTCCACTTCAAGAATGGTCATAAGTATCTTACGAGGGGAACAGCCCAAATATCTATTCTTTTGATAGGGTTTCTGCTATATAGTTTTGTTTGGAGAAGCTTTCTGGTTCTCCGGAGATATTCTGTCTAAATTCATTCTTTCGTCTCCACTTATTTGATGGCGTCAGCTTCCAATATCCCCAAGTATTTGTAGGTTTCCTTTTCGCCGAGTGTTCTATTTTTTCTTGATTTGGTTGTTCCATTGCGTCTGTCAAGTGTCGTTTACTGCTTTCCATTACTAACAGGGTGTATTTTTCTATGCCAAATTCCATTCTTATCTCCTGACTATATATACTAACTACATATATAAGATTTTCCAATTATTTTTTCATTTTTCGAACACAGTTTGATGTCGTCCATGTACATTAGGTGATTAATCTTTTCCTGAGATTGCTTACGTTTGTATCCGGCTATGGATTTTCTGAATATGTTGATTAGCGGTGTAAATCGTAATAATAAATAGAATGGTGATAGTGCATCTACTTGGGATTTACCTCTTTGGACTTCGCTTCAGCAAAGCTTTTCCCTCCTGCTCTCAATTCCACTTTCAGGTTTTCATGGTTTTCATGATAACCTGTATAACTTCATCTAATATTTTGTACACTTTGAGGCAGTTTATTATCCAGCTTCGTGGGGAACATATAATATGCTTTTTTGTAGTCAATCTAAATCATAGTTTAAATTTTTTCGTCTCATCTTGCTCTCGTTGAGGATGTGCTGATCAATGTAGCTCTCCTGTGTCTGAATTCTTTGCAGCATCCTTTCTGTTCCTCAGGTAAGAATCCGCGACTTGTTAGCTAGTAATATATTTCTTCCCTTATTTGCGTCGTTAGTATTGTCCACACCATAGGTAGGCAGGTTATGGGTCTGTGGTTGTTTTGGGATTGTTCTTTTGTGGGGGTCTTTTTGGGTCAATGTGTGTTTTCCTTTGGCCATCCATTCGGGTAAGTGTGCTTCTCGTAGACATTTGATCATTTAAAGTGCTAGACTTTAATGAATGGTGGTGAATTTCTTCAACCAGAATCTATATTTTCCATCATGACTTGGCACTTTCAAATTTGATATTTTTTTATTGTTGCTCTGAGTAAATCTATGATTTCTGCTTTGGGTCTTTTTTCGAGGTTTTATTCATTCGGGGTTTTGTTATGTTCTCTTGGTTTCCATATTTTACTCTAAAATTTTTCAGCTTCTCTTGCATCTGGTACTTGGTATGTTTTTGTGTCATCTTCTTTCTACTTATAGGTAGAATTTTCTTTCCTTGTTTTGGAATGTCCTGTTTTGTCTGTATTGTTTTACGCTTTGTCGATATCTTTTTAATCTTCCTTCTTTCACGAGTACTTTCTAGTTTATTTCCTCAAATTGTCGAGTTATTTTTCCTTCTTTATTTTTTCCTTTTTATTCCAGCATGTTCCAGCTTTTTTTTTCTTTGTTTTATCATTTTTGCCTCTTTTCGTAGATTTCTTGTCTTCTTTTTAAGTAGAATTTCCCATCCAGGATTAAGAGAAATCTGATTTTCTCAAAAAGTAATTTTGTTCCTACATCAATTAGTTCATTTAATTTACGTATGTGTTTTGTTGATATATATGTTGGTACTTGGTTTATTTTTCGGTTTCCGTCTTAACTATTCTTCATTCTAAGTTTTTAAGTAATTCATAGTTCTCTTTAAATTTTCTAAATTTATTTTTTGTTCTTGCGATAGTATTTTCTCAGTTTTTTTTAGAGTGTCGTTTTCTATTTTCCGACGTTGGCCATTCATTTCGGCTAGACACTTCTTGTTTGTCAATACTTGTTGTGTCTGATATTGTATTAGTGTCTTGTATATTATTCGTTTTCTCGTGTATTTCTAGTATTTCAAGGTCAGAAAACCAACCGTTATTTTTTATAGTTCGAACTTGGTCAGCGAGTTTTTGTCTTGTTCTTTGAAAACTTGCGCATTCTTGCCAGATTTCTATCATTCTTTTTATAACCTCTTAGTTTTGGGTTGTTCCTAAAATAGTAGTGCAATGCAAGGGGGTTGTCTTCCCTAGTTCATGTTCACGTCTCTGATTGGTGTTTTCATTAGATTATTATTATTATTCACTCATTAGAGCTTTTCACATCAGCGTTAGCCGATGGTTTTTGACAAATATTCCAACAAACAACATCACAGAAGTAAATGATTTAATATATGTAGGAGGAAAATTAGTCGGTAGAAAGTCACCATTTCCCTGTAGACCACAGAGCGAAAGTAAAAACCCGGAGGGAGTCAGATTAGAATCGCCGATAAGAGAACTAAGACAACACGCAAAAAAATTCGGACGAAGCAGAAAAAGCACAACAACTAGAATGAAAAATACATGTCGAAGAGACTAACCAAAAAGTATTGGCGAAAAAAGATGACTAAAAATAACAAGACAAGACCAAACAATACCGACAAAAAAGGACTTTCCAAATCAACGAAATAAAATTCTACCAAGAAGTAGGGAGATAATGGACGAAGTCATACCAACAACCTAGTGCAAACAAGGCATAGAAGATGGTGAAGCAAACTATATGAACGGAAAGATCATAAAAAAAAGCCGGATGGATAAAAACATGGAAACAGAGTTGCGAATACTCGAAGAATGCCCTGAGGTGGAACTACACCTCAATACACTTAAGGAAACACTTTAAAAAACAATAAACTGAAAAAACCCAGGTTTAGATAGTGCAAACGGATTTCTGTTCAAAAATTCACTTCTATCAACGATGGATTGGCTACCGAAATAAATAAATACATGAGATACCCGAATGGATGAACAAAGGGAAGACCACCTGGATCCAGAAAGACCTCCTCAAAGGAACCATCCCAAACAAATATAGACCTACAAGGTTACTACCAGTAATGTGGAAAATAGTAAAAGCACAAATCTGGGAGATCTAATATTCACTGATAAGCCGTAGACTGTTCGCTGAGTGACAGAAATGAAGAAAGAAGGGGATCAGAGGCTCAGGAAAACTATTATATGTAGATCAAGACATCCTCAACGAGAGTAAAACAAGACAGAAAAATATAGCATTGACCTGGAATGACTACAAAAATGCATACGGTATGATCCTCCCCAAAGCTGGATATTATACTGTTTTAAAATTTTTAAAATACCTAACGAAGTCATACAGTTTATCGAAAAAAAAATGAAAACCTAGAGAGTGGAATTAACAGCTCGAGGAAAAAATCTTTGCTAAGTTAAAGATCTAGAGAGGCTTATGCCATGGAAATGCATTATTATCATTACTGATCAATAACAAATCAAGAAAAAATCAAAACGCTCAGAGAAAAGGAAACCTACAAATACTTGGGGATATTGGAAGCTGACAGCATCAAACGACTAGAGATGAAAGAACATATTAAAACCGATTATATCAGGAGAACCAGAACGTAACTCGAGACAAAACAAAAGAGTGGAAACCCTATCTAAGGGATAAATACCTGGACTGTTTCCGTTGTAAAATACTCGGGACCATTCTTGAAGTGGACCAGAGAATAATTCCATGGAATGCTGAAAGTGGAATCAAAAGTAGGATTACAAGCGTTAGTAGCAGTGCAAATTAAAAGGCTCATCTTCCACAAAGACTTACTTTCGCCACTGCTATTTACTATAGCAATGGTGTCACACAATCATACACTTTAGAACGCATAGGGAACAACAAATTTCGAAAATCACAAGAAAAGATTAACCACCTTATTTACATTGATGTTAGAAAAATATAAGTACTTAGGATATTGGAAGTGGACACCATCAAATAAACAGGGATGAAAAAAAAAGAAGAGAATTATCAAGTAAACAAGAATACTTCTCGAAAACTAGCTCTGCTGCAGAAATCTAATCCAAAGGAAAACACCAGGGTTGACCCCTTGTTAGGTACTCTGGGAAATTCTTAAAATGGACGAAGCAGGATCTCAGAAAAATTGGCAAGAAAGTTGATGACTATACACAAGATCTTACATATAAGAGATCACAAAGACAGACTATAAACTTCAAGAGAACAAGGAGGAAGAGGATTCACCCACATTGACGATCGCGTACGGAAAGATCAATTATAGCAGCCTGCAGTAATTTTGGCAACATAAGTACAGACGGAAAAATGATAAAAACTAGGAAAGAGAAATGGAGAGAAAAGCCACTGTATGGATATTTCAAGTAATAGAGTAGCGAGATAGCATTCAAGAAAACACAGATATAGAAACCAAAAGGAAATCTCAAAAGAGAAACTGAATCTCTTCAACCATCTCCATCAAACAATGCCCTCAAGCTATGAACACTGCTGCGATTAACTCACGGCCGGCTGACAACAGAATAAAACTGAAAGAATGTGAAAAGAAGGATAAGTACCTCGACCTTGCTAGGGAATTGAAAAAACTATGGAACATGCAGGTGATAATTATACCAATTGTAATTAGTGCGTTTGGAATAGTAACAAAAGGATTACTAAAGAGACTGAAGGACTTGAAAGTTGGCGGACGGGTGGAGAGCATCCAAATGACAGCATTGTTGAGAACGGCCAGAATACTTAGAAGAGTCCTGGAGACTTGAGGAGACTTGCTGTCACTCAGACTCCAGTGAAAAACCATCGGCTAACGCTGATGTGAAAAGCTGTAATGAGTGAATAATAATAATAATAATAATAATAATAATAATAATAATAATAATAATAATAATAATATGATTTTTTTGTAAAATACTACACAAATGCAACTCATAATGTCTCCTGATATTGTATATTTAGATGTCATTCCATGTTCTGTGTATAACATTAAACTGCATCCGATGTTGAGGCTCCTGTTCATCACCGTCCTTCTTCTCAGACACACTTTGACCCCAAATACTAATACCTGCTAAGTTCCTATTTAATGATAATATAGATCTGTTTAAAAATAGTTGTATTCAAATAGAGCGTGTCTAGAAATCTTTTTAAGAAAAATCTACGCAAAAATGGAAAATATGAACCCGATTCACTGTCTTATTGGGATGAAATATTGTTAAACCTGTGACATGCCGTTAAAGTCAATTATTTATTCAAATGTCATTTCAGATGTGATAACCATTATATATTGACAAGCTATGTGTTGTGGGTCTTCACCGGTAAACATACCACACTTTGAAGAGCATTTTGTAACAGATTTCTGTCAATCAGGCATAAGAGAATGCACCAGATCAAATTCGGAGTAAAATGCAACTCATTAAAAATATAACAATAAAAAGAACTTGATATTAAAAGACATAAAATAGTGACCTTCATATTTTACAGTGTTTTTATTCTTCATTTTCTTTCCTTTAATTTCATGCAGGAAAATCAATGACTTAAATAATTTTTTTAAAAAGGCGGAAAAACTCAAATAGCCTCAAGATGACTTCAGGTGCTACTACGAAGCAGTGGTTCAATCCATAATAATTCTTAATTAGCTCATCATATCAATGAGTATAACCTGTATAAATAAATCAATTTTGTGGTGCATATTTATGCAACCCTCAGCAAATAAACGAGTTGAGTACGGAGGGGATTATTATGACGTGACTGGCTAGCAGTTTGATAAAGCTAATCAACAACAGTGTTAGTGAACATCTAGCTGGAAAAGCCAATCATCAACAACAACAATATGAGCAGCAGCAGAGAGGACGGGGCCAGTGGCAGCAGCAGCAATGGGCTAACTTAACATAACCCTTTGCTGTTTATTTCTTTGTCATTTGTTGGAAATATGGAATACTGGATTAATGGTCGATTGTTACGCATGTAAATCAAGTTTGATGTTCAAAACATCGGCATCTATCCCTAGGTTTTCTAACTTCTTAGTAATTCTGTTTTCTTCAAACTAGATTCGAAACACCACCTTTTCCTTCTGCGATCTGATTCCCTGTTTGATCAACC
Organism: Sepioteuthis lessoniana; assembly: GCA_963585895.1. Classification (NCBI taxonomy): domain Eukaryota; kingdom Metazoa; phylum Mollusca; class Cephalopoda; order Myopsida; family Loliginidae; genus Sepioteuthis; species Sepioteuthis lessoniana. Next base: position 127,527,627 of record OY757910.1, read on the forward strand.
ATCAATTTTTTTATCTCCGAATCTGGCAAGACTTCCCCTCCACTGTCCAAAATATTTTTCTGTTGATGCCATTCCATTGACGTCGTTATCAAGGTAACCAGAGCATATTCATGTATATGAAAAAGTAGCAGTTTCAAACACCCAGGTTTGCATAATCACCTGTCACCTGGGACTAGTCTGTGGAGTAATGGTTATCGTCGTAGGAAATGCACACGGCGACACGTGTTCAAACCTTGGACGTGACTGATTGCATTTCACATAGCACTAATACCCTTGGGAAAGGTAAGACTCCAATTATTCTCCCTCCAGCTATGGGTAAATAGTAGGGCAGACTAGGTTCTTCAGCCTTGGTGAGACAATTAGTCTAGGAGAAGGAAAACTCTGAATTCAAACCTGTTAAACTTCGCTAAAAAATTGACCTTGTGTCATATCCTGCCCGAACTGAGGGGTTGGTAAATATGATAATCACCTGTCAGCTTTTATACAACCTTTTATTTGAACTCTCATTTACAAATATGGCTCTGGTGCTGATTTACATGAGAAAAACTGAAAACTCTAAATTCTTCAACGGAGAGAAAACTGATGAAAGACGTAAATTTCTTATAGAATTTAGAATTATTAGAAGATAATTTTGCTTACTAATCTCTGGTTTCGTAACTTACCTTTTATTTCATATCAAAAGGAAAATAAAATTTGATAATGTAAACGATGAAAGAAGGAATGAAACAATCTTAAAGAAATAATAAACAAATGAAAGAAAAAAGAATTTAAAAAATATAAGTATGTAGCAAAACAATAGGATAAACATTTAAGCATTTTGTATTCCTTCAAATTTGAAGGCCAAATTATTTCGTACGAGATTGTAAAAATCTATGAAATTGCAGATGTGATTTTTACAGTAGACAAAGTGGAAAAAAGCGGAGGAGAATTGTTTGAAGACTTTAACCAAGAACTGAAAATATGAAATCACACGGTTGATCTCATTGTTAATAAGTCACTAAAACGTGTTTCTAATCTGGAGAGGTGTCAGTATTACTGTAAGCTTACATCACTTTGACTCTAACTAGACGGTGGGAGAAAGACTGCACGATAAATATTAAGGATATTGCCAACTGTTTGGAATAAATTCAGAGCGTAGCATCATACAAAACAGCAACTGTAAGACCATTTTCCTCGAATTATACAAATGATCTAACTTAGAGAAGCAAGATATGCTGGGCACTGTTGGTGAAGCAAGAACAAACTCATAAGCGATGTTCTACTATGGACTACTACATATAGACACACTAGAGTTGGCAAACCGACAGAAACTTCTATTCGTCAGCTCTGTTTTGACACTGGATGTAGTCTAGAAGACTTTCCAAAAGTGATAACTGATAGAGATGGTTAACGAAAGAGAAAGAGAGAGAGAGAGAGAGAGAGAATCACGATAAAACGTTCTGTAGGCATGCCTTGATAGTTATGATAATGAAGTGATCCTAGAATAAAACAGAAATCCGGGAGATCTTTGGAAGGACTGAAATTAATTAGAACACGGCTGAAGTCAATATTAGAAAAATGTCAGGAAGAGAGATGGAGATTTGTGGAAGTTTGACATCATATGATCTAAAACAGCAGCAGTTGTGTCTCCTAGATTACTGTAAATATTACTGAAGATATAGTGATATTTAGTCTTTCGGTCTCTTGCAGAAAACATTAGCCACCTTAAGTAAAAAGTTCATTTTATGAACCTGAACAGATGACTTTGCTTTCATCATGAAGAACTGGGCCTCTCATTTTTTTTCCTTTATTCACCCTTCGTAACTAAATTTATTTTCCATTTACATTCAAGTAAATTTGTCGACTCTTTTAAAATGTTTTCAAGGTCAAGAATAATGTTTTTACAAAACAATAAAAGGTATTATGAATGGAATACTAAATAATATAACACCCACACCAACAAATACCTGGCAATACTGAAACTAACTTAATTGTAAAGATCCGGATCTCTTCGGTCAGAAAAAAAATGCATAGTTGTTTAGTCAAATTTAGTTCTTACAAATAAATTGGATACTCATCCCAAATTTATAAAAGACAGACAAAATTAAGTTGTCAGCTATAAAAGTCTAACTAAATGAATTCAAGAGGAAAATAGCACGATCCCGCCAGCAAGTTATAGAAGAAGTGGAACGTGAAAATGTGTATTGAAATTTGAGTGATTGCTGTACTAAGAAGGTTTACAAAACACTACATAAAAAATATAAATGAATTGTGAATTCGAAAATTGAGACTTCAGATTATAGCCTTTCCTGGGAGTCTGTGATGATAATAATGCAGTTATTTTAGATTTGAGGACACTTGTCCATCAATTTTTAACAAAAGACACATGCTATCAGCAGTAAACATGAAATGATATAAAATAACAATTATAAATAAAGATTAATTCTAGTCGATTTCATTATTTTATCAACTTCCGTCTATAATTTCTTCAAAGATAAGAACGTAGTATCTGTGGGTTTTGTCAAAAATCAAATGGTTTCACCCTAGGCTATCGATTATATGGAAATAAGACCTAACCGATAAAATAAAACGCAGTTTCTTCCAGGCAGCGGTCACATCGATACTGCTATATGGCTACACTACATGGACGCTAAAAAAACGGCTGGAGAAGAAGCTAGATGGCAATTACACAAGAATGCAACGTGCAATCTTGAACAAGTCCTGGCGGCAACACCCCACAAGACACCAACTATACGGCCACCTGCCCCCTATCACGAAAACTATTCAAGTTAGACGAACCAGACATGCAGGACACTGCTGGAGAAGCAGGGACGAACTCATAAGAGATGTACTCTTATGGACCCCCACACATGGCCGTGCAAAAGCAGGACGACCAGCACGAACATACATTCAGCAGCTATGTGAGGATACGGGATGTTGTCCTAAAGACCTACCTAGGGTGATGAACGATAGGGAGGAGTGGCGAGAGAGGGTCAGGGATATCCGTGCTACCAGCGCGACATGATGATGATGATGATGATGATGATGATGATATCTGCTTAAATTTCCAGTCACTATTAAGAACTCTGATTGAGTTCAAATAAGAAATTCATTTAGCCCTCTTAAGTTCAATTTATTGATTGATTGTACGGCATGTTAGCCTGTATGAGTTTATTTGATGCCAAGCGATTAGGTAATCGCATTCATTGTGGATTGATATAGAATTTTTTTGTGTTGTTGTTTTTAAGAGGTTTATTTTTGCCAGCGGTTTTGATATCAAGCATTCTTATCTAATTCAAATAACTTACACAAAGTGGTATAGTTTCAAGTATTCCTATCTAACTCTAACGATTATATGGTTACAAGTAACTAATAATATCCCTAAGTAAGCAATAGGTTCACATAGCAACTTTTAATACAAATAATTTACAGTTTTATGAAATAAAGTATTATATCTTATACTAATAATTTTAGGACGATTTCAGTTTGACCCCTAAATAGTACCCAACAAGAAATTGTCAATCCTGGGCTACAGGGGACCTTATGGTATTGGCCATGAAAGAGAACTTCACTCTCCCTTGAGCTCTAGGACTGGATCCCCAACATCATGTGGCTGGGGTAGGTTTTACCACTTGGCTAAGGTTACAGTCAATATATTTGGTTCGATTAGTGCTTTCCAATTCAGGTATAAATCCACGATTTTAGATATAGAATTTAAGAAGGGAAAATGATCGAAAATTGGTATAGTACCAATATATTTAATATAGACATACAAGAATAGAGCCGAACAAATGTTTATATAATAAATGTCTTTTAAAAGAACTCTCTTCCAAATCTTCTATGAAGCGTGATATACACAAAGTGATATAGACGATGATTTATAGCTGACTTGGTAGAAATGAGGAATTTGTTTTGTTCATTTAATCTCTTAACAACATTTTTTCTTTATTCTTCTTCATTTAATCTCTTAACAACATTTTTTCTTTATTCTTCTTCATTTAATCTCTTAATAACATTTTTTCTTTATTCTTCTTCATTTAATCTTTTAACAACATTTTTTCTTTATTCTTCTTCATTTAATCTCTTAATAACATTTTTTCTTTATTCTTCTTCATTTAATCTTTTAACAACATTTTTTCTTTATTCTTCTTCATTTAATCTCTTAATAACATTTTTTCTTTATTCTTCTTCATTTAATCTCTTAACAACATTTTTTCTTTATTCTTCTTCATTTAATCTCTTAATAACATTTTTTCTTTATTCTTCTTCATTTAATCTCTTAATAACATTTTTTCTTTATTCTTCTTCATTTAATCTCTTAATAACATTTTTTCTTTATTCTTCTTCATTTAATCTCTTAATAACATTTTTTCTTTATTCTTCTTCATTTACTCTCTTCACAACATTTTTTCTTTATTCTTCTTCATTTAATCTCTTAATAACATTTTTTCTTTATTCTTCTTCATTTAATCTCTTAACAACATTTTTTCTTTATTCTTCTTCATTTAATCTCTTAATAACATTTTTTCTTTATTCTTCTTCATTTAATCTCTTAATAACATTTTTTCTTTATTCTTCTTCATTTACTCTCTTCACAACATTTTTTCTTTATTCTTCTTCATTTAATCTCTTAATAACATTTTTTCTTTATTCTTCTTCATTTACTCTCTTCACAACATTTTTTCTTTATTCTTCTTCATTTAATCTCTTAACAACATTTTTTCTTTATTCTTCTTCATTTAATCTCTTAATAACATTTTTTCTTTATTCTTCTTCATTTAATCTCTTAACAACATTTTTTCTTTATTCTTCTTCATTTAATCTCTTAATAACATTTTTTCTTTATTCTTCTTCATTTAATCTCTTAATAACATTTTTTTCTTTATTCTTCTTCATTTAATCTCTTAACAACATTTTTTCTTTATTCTTCTTCATTTAATCTCTTAACAACATTTTTTCTTTATTCTTCTTCATTTACTCTCTTAATAACATTTTTTCTTTATTCTTCTTCATTTAATCTCTTAATAACATTTTTTCTTTATTCTTCTTCATTTAATCTCTTAATAACATTTTTTCTTTATTCTTCTTCATTTAATCTCTTAATAACATTTTTTCTTTATTCTTCTTCATTTAATCTCTTAATAACATTTTTTCTTTATTCTTCTTCATTTAATCTCTTAATAACATTTTTTCTTTATTCTTCTTCATTTAATCTCTTAATAACATTTTTTCTTTATTCTTCTTCATTTAATCTCTTAATAACATTTTTTCTTTATTCTTCTTCATTTAATCTCTTAATAACATTTTTTCTTTATTCTTCTTCATTTACTCTCTTCACAACATTTTTTCTTTATTCTTCTTCATTTAATCTCTTAATAACATTTTTTCTTTATTCTTCTTCATTTAATCTCTTAACAACATTTTTTCTTTATTCTTCTTCATTTAATCTCTTAACAACATTTTTTCTTTATTCTTCTTCATTTAATCACTTAACAACATTTTTTCTTTATTCTTCTTCATTTTATCTCTTAACAACATTTTTTCTTTATTCTTCTTCATTTAATCTCTTAATAACATTTTTTTCTTTATTCTTCTTCATTTTATCTCTTAACAACATTTTTTCTTTATTCTTCTTCATTTAATCTCTTAATAACATTTTTTTCTTTATTCTTCTTCATTTAATCACTTAACAACATTTTTTCTTTATTCTTCTTCATTTTATCTCTTAACAACATTTTTTCTTTATTCTTCTTCATTTAATCTCTTAATAACATTTTTTCTTTATTCTTCTTCATTTAATCTCTTAATAACATTTTTTTCTTTATTCTTCTTCATTTAATCTCTTAATAACATTTTTTCTTTATTCTTCTTCATTTAATCTTTTAACAACATTTTTTCTTTATTCTTCTTCATTTACTCTCTTAATAACATTTTTTCTTTATTCTTCTTCATTTAATCTCTTAACAACATTTTTTCTTTATTCTTCTTCATTTAATCTCTTAACAACATTTTTTCTTTATTCTTCTTCATTTACTCTCTTAATAACATTTTTTCTTTATTCTTCTTCATTTAATCTTTTAACAACATTTTTTCTTTATTCTTCTTCATTTAATCTCTTAATAACATTTTTTCTTTATTCTTCTTCATTTAATCTCTTAACAACATTTTTTCTTTATTCTTCTTCATTTAATCTCTTCACAACATTTTTTCTTATTTCTTCTTCATTTAATCTCTTAACAACATTTTTTCTTTATTCTTCTTCATTTAATCTCTTAATAACATTTTTTCTTTATTCTTCTTCATTTAATCTCTTAACAACATTTTTTCTTTATTCTTCTTCATTTAATCTCTTAATAACATTTTTTCTTTATTCTTCTTCATTTAATCTCTTAATAACATTTTTTCTTTATTCTTCTTCATTTAATCTCTTAATAACATTTTTTCTTTATTCTTCTTCATTTAATCTCTTAATAACATTTTTTCTTTATTCTTCTTCATTTAATCTCTTAATAACATTTTTTCTTTATTCTTCTTCATTTAATCTCTTAATAACATTTTTTCTTTATTCTTCTTCATTTACTCTCTTCACAACATTTTTTCTTTATTCTTTTTCATTTAATCTCTTAATAACATTTTTTCTTTATTCTTCTTCATTTAATCTCTTAACAACATTTTTTCTTTATTCTTCTTCATTTAATCTCTTAATAACATTTTTTCTTTATTCTTCTTCATTTAATCTCTTAACAACATTTTTTCTTTATTCTTCTTCATTTAATCTCTTCACAACATTTTTTCTTACTTCTTCTTCATTTAATCTCTTAATAACATTTTTTCTTTATTCTTCTTCATTTAATCTCTTAACAACATTTTTTCTTTATTCTTCTTCATTTAATCTCCTAATAACATTTTTTCTTTATTCTTCTTCATTTAATCTCTTAATAACATTTTTTCTTTATTCTTCTTCATTTAATCTCTTAACAACATTTTTTCTTTATTCTTCTTCATTTAATCTCTTAACAACATTTTTTCTTTATTCTTCTTCATTTACTCTCTTAATAACATTTTTTCTTTATTCTTCTTCATTTAATCTCTTAACAACATTTTTTCTTTATTCTTCTTCATTTAATCTCTTAATAACATTTTTTCTTTATTCTTCTTCATTTAATCTCTTAATAACATTTTTTCTTTATTCTTCTTCATTTAATCTCTTCATAACATTTTTTCTTTATTCTTCATCATTTAATCTCTTAATAACATTTTTTCTTTATTCTTCTTCATTTAATCTCTTAATAACATTTTTTCTTTATTCTTCTTCATTTAATCTCTTCATAACATTTTTTCTTTATTCTTCTTCATTTAATCTCTTAACAACATTTTTTCTTTATTCTTCTTCATTTAATCTCTTAACAACATTTTTTCTTTATTCTTCTTCATTTAATCTCTTAATAACATTTTTTCTTTATTCTTCTTCATTTAATCTCTTAACAACATTTTTTCTTTATTCTTCTTCATTTAATCTCTTAATAACATTTTTTCTTTATTCTTCTTCATTTAATCTCTTAATAACATTTTTTCTTTATTCTTCTTCATTTAATCTCTTCATAACATTTTTTCTTTATTCTTCATCATTTAATCTCTTAATAACATTTTTTCTTTATTCTTCTTCATTTAATCTCTTAATAACATTTTTTCTTTATTCTTCTTCATTTAATCTCTTCATAACATTTTTTCTTTATTCTTCTTCATTTAATCTCTTAACAACATTTTTTCTTTATTCTTCTTCATTTAATCTCTTAACAACATTTTTTCTTTATTCTTCTTCATTTAATCTCTTAATAACATTTTTTCTTTATTCTTCTTCATTTAATCTCTTAACAACATTTTTTCTTTATTCTTCTTCATTTAATCTCTTAATAACATTTTTTCTTTATTCTTCTTCATTTAATCTCTTAATAACATTTTTTCTTTATTCTTCTTCATTTAATCTCTTCATAACATTTTTTCTTTATTCTTCATCATTTAATCTCTTAATAACATTTTTTCTTTATTCTTCTTCATTTAATCTCTTAATAACATTTTTTCTTTATTCTTCTTCATTTAATCTCTTAATAACATTTTTTCTTTATTCTTCTTCATTTAATCTCTTAATAACATTTTTTTCTTTATTCTTCTTCATTTAATCTCTTAACAACATTTTTTCTTTATTCTTCTTCATTTAATCTCTTCACAACATTTTTTCTTATTTCTTCTTCATTTAATCTCTTAATAACATTTTTTCTTTATTCTTCTTCATTTAATCTCTTAACAACATTTTTTCTTTATTCTTCTTCATTTAATCTCCTAATAACATTTTTTCTTTATTCTTCTTCATTTAATCTCTTAATAACATTTTTTCTTTATTCTTCTTCATTTAATCTCTTAACAACATTTTTTCTTTATTCTTCTTCATTTAATCTCTTAACAACATTTTTTCTTTATTCTTCTTCATTTACTCTCTTAATAACATTTTTTCTTTATTCTTCTTCATTTAATCTCTTAACAACATTTTTTCTTTATTCTTCTTCATTTAATCTCTTAATAACATTTTTTCTTTATTCTTCTTCATTTAATCTCTTAATAACATTTTTTCTTTATTCTTCTTCATTTAATCTCTTCATAACATTTTTTTCTTTATTCTTCATCATTTAATCTCTTAATAACATTTTTTCTTTATTCTTCTTCATTTAATCTCTTAACAACATTTTTTCTTTATTCTTCTTCATTTAATCTCTTCACAACATTTTTTCTTATTTCTTCTTCATTTAATCTCTTAATAACATTTTTTCTTTATTCTTCTTCATTTAATCTCTTAATAACATTTTTTCTTTATTCTTCTTCATTTAATCTCTTCATAACATTTTTTTCTTTATTCTTCATCATTTAATCTCTTAATAACATTTTTTCTTTATTCTTCTTCATTTAATCTCTTCATAACATTTTTTCTTTATTCTTCTTCATTTAATCTCTTAATAACATTTTTTCTTTATTCTTCTTCATTTAATCTCTTCATAACATTTTTTCTTTATTCTTCTTCATTTAATCTCTTAACAACATTTTTTCTTTATTCTTCTTCATTTACTCTCTTAATAACATTTTTTCTTTATTCTTCTTCATTTAATCTCTTAACAACATTTTTTCTTTATTCTTCTTCATTTAATCTCTTAATAACATTTTTTCTTTATTCTTCTTCATTTACTCTCTTCACAACATTTTTTCTTTATTCTTCTTCATTTAATCTCTTAATAACATTTTTTCTTTATTCTTCTTCATTTACTCTCTTCACAACATTTTTTCTTTATTCTTCTTCATTTAATCTCTTAACAACATTTTTTCTTTATTCTTCTTCATTTAATCTCTTAATAACATTTTTTCTTTATTCTTCTTCATTTAATCTCTTAACAACATTTTTTCTTTATTCTTCTTCATTTAATCTCTTAATAACATTTTTTCTTTATTCTTCTTCATTTAATCTCTTAATAACATTTTTTTCTTTATTCTTCTTCATTTAATCTCTTAACAACATTTTTTCTTTATTCTTCTTCATTTAATCTCTTAACAACATTTTTTCTTTATTCTTCTTCATTTACTCTCTTAATAACATTTTTTCTTTATTCTTCTTCATTTAATCTCTTAATAACATTTTTTCTTTATTCTTCTTCATTTAATCTCTTAATAACATTTTTTCTTTATTCTTCTTCATTTAATCTCTTAATAACATTTTTTCTTTATTCTTCTTCATTTAATCTCTTAATAACATTTTTTCTTTATTCTTCTTCATTTAATCTCTTAATAACATTTTTTCTTTATTCTTCTTCATTTAATCTCTTAATAACATTTTTTCTTTATTCTTCTTCATTTAATCTCTTAATAACATTTTTTCTTTATTCTTCTTCATTTAATCTCTTAATAACATTTTTTCTTTATTCTTCTTCATTTACTCTCTTCACAACATTTTTTCTTTATTCTTCTTCATTTAATCTCTTAATAACATTTTTTCTTTATTCTTCTTCATTTAATCTCTTAACAACATTTTTTCTTTATTCTTCTTCATTTAATCTCTTAACAACATTTTTTCTTTATTCTTCTTCATTTAATCACTTAACAACATTTTTTCTTTATTCTTCTTCATTTTATCTCTTAACAACATTTTTTCTTTATTCTTCTTCATTTAATCTCTTAATAACATTTTTTTCTTTATTCTTCTTCATTTTATCTCTTAACAACATTTTTTCTTTATTCTTCTTCATTTAATCTCTTAATAACATTTTTTTCTTTATTCTTCTTCATTTAATCACTTAACAACATTTTTTCTTTATTCTTCTTCATTTTATCTCTTAACAACATTTTTTCTTTATTCTTCTTCATTTAATCTCTTAATAACATTTTTTCTTTATTCTTCTTCATTTAATCTCTTAATAACATTTTTTTCTTTATTCTTCTTCATTTAATCTCTTAATAACATTTTTTCTTTATTCTTCTTCATTTAATCTTTTAACAACATTTTTTCTTTATTCTTCTTCATTTACTCTCTTAATAACATTTTTTCTTTATTCTTCTTCATTTAATCTCTTAACAACATTTTTTCTTTATTCTTCTTCATTTAATCTCTTAACAACATTTTTTCTTTATTCTTCTTCATTTACTCTCTTAATAACATTTTTTCTTTATTCTTCTTCATTTAATCTTTTAACAACATTTTTTCTTTATTCTTCTTCATTTAATCTCTTAATAACATTTTTTCTTTATTCTTCTTCATTTAATCTCTTAACAACATTTTTTCTTTATTCTTCTTCATTTAATCTCTTCACAACATTTTTTCTTATTTCTTCTTCATTTAATCTCTTAACAACATTTTTTCTTTATTCTTCTTCATTTAATCTCTTAATAACATTTTTTCTTTATTCTTCTTCATTTAATCTCTTAACAACATTTTTTCTTTATTCTTCTTCATTTAATCTCTTAATAACATTTTTTCTTTATTCTTCTTCATTTAATCTCTTAATAACATTTTTTCTTTATTCTTCTTCATTTAATCTCTTAATAACATTTTTTCTTTATTCTTCTTCATTTAATCTCTTAATAACATTTTTTCTTTATTCTTCTTCATTTAATCTCTTAATAACATTTTTTCTTTATTCTTCTTCATTTAATCTCTTAATAACATTTTTTCTTTATTCTTCTTCATTTACTCTCTTCACAACATTTTTTCTTTATTCTTTTTCATTTAATCTCTTAATAACATTTTTTCTTTATTCTTCTTCATTTAATCTCTTAACAACATTTTTTCTTTATTCTTCTTCATTTAATCTCTTAATAACATTTTTTCTTTATTCTTCTTCATTTAATCTCTTAACAACATTTTTTCTTTATTCTTCTTCATTTAATCTCTTCACAACATTTTTTCTTACTTCTTCTTCATTTAATCTCTTAATAACATTTTTTCTTTATTCTTCTTCATTTAATCTCTTAACAACATTTTTTCTTTATTCTTCTTCATTTAATCTCCTAATAACATTTTTTCTTTATTCTTCTTCATTTAATCTCTTAATAACATTTTTTCTTTATTCTTCTTCATTTAATCTCTTAACAACATTTTTTCTTTATTCTTCTTCATTTAATCTCTTAACAACATTTTTTCTTTATTCTTCTTCATTTACTCTCTTAATAACATTTTTTCTTTATTCTTCTTCATTTAATCTCTTAACAACATTTTTTCTTTATTCTTCTTCATTTAATCTCTTAATAACATTTTTTCTTTATTCTTCTTCATTTAATCTCTTAATAACATTTTTTCTTTATTCTTCTTCATTTAATCTCTTCATAACATTTTTTCTTTATTCTTCATCATTTAATCTCTTAATAACATTTTTTCTTTATTCTTCTTCATTTAATCTCTTAATAACATTTTTTCTTTATTCTTCTTCATTTAATCTCTTCATAACATTTTTTCTTTATTCTTCTTCATTTAATCTCTTAACAACATTTTTTCTTTATTCTTCTTCATTTAATCTCTTAACAACATTTTTTCTTTATTCTTCTTCATTTAATCTCTTAATAACATTTTTTCTTTATTCTTCTTCATTTAATCTCTTAACAACATTTTTTCTTTATTCTTCTTCATTTAATCTCTTAATAACATTTTTTCTTTATTCTTCTTCATTTAATCTCTTAATAACATTTTTTCTTTATTCTTCTTCATTTAATCTCTTCATAACATTTTTTCTTTATTCTTCATCATTTAATCTCTTAATAACATTTTTTCTTTATTCTTCTTCATTTAATCTCTTAATAACATTTTTTCTTTATTCTTCTTCATTTAATCTCTTCATAACATTTTTTCTTTATTCTTCTTCATTTAATCTCTTAACAACATTTTTTCTTTATTCTTCTTCATTTAATCTCTTAACAACATTTTTTCTTTATTCTTCTTCATTTAATCTCTTAATAACATTTTTTCTTTATTCTTCTTCATTTAATCTCTTAACAACATTTTTTCTTTATTCTTCTTCATTTAATCTCTTAATAACATTTTTTATTTATTCTTCTTCATTTAATCTCTTAATAACATTTTTTCTTTATTCTTCTTCATTTAATCTCTTCATAACATTTTTTCTTTATTCTTCATCATTTAATCTCTTAATAACATTTTTTCTTTATTCTTCTTCATTTAATCTCTTAATAACATTTTTTCTTTATTCTTCTTCATTTAATCTCTTAATAACATTTTTTCTTTATTCTTCTTCATTTAATCTCTTAATAACATTTTTTTCTTTATTCTTCTTCATTTAATCTCTTAACAACATTTTTTCTTTATTCTTCTTCATTTAATCTCTTCACAACATTTTTTCTTATTTCTTCTTCATTTAATCTCTTAATAACATTTTTTCTTTATTCTTCTTCATTTAATCTCTTAACAACATTTTTTCTTTATTCTTCTTCATTTAATCTCCTAATAACATTTTTTCTTTATTCTTCTTCATTTAATCTCTTAATAACATTTTTTCTTTATTCTTCTTCATTTAATCTCTTAACAACATTTTTTCTTTATTCTTCTTCATTTAATCTCTTAACAACATTTTTTCTTTATTCTTCTTCATTTACTCTCTTAATAACATTTTTTCTTTATTCTTCTTCATTTAATCTCTTAACAACATTTTTTCTTTATTCTTCTTCATTTAATCTCTTAATAACATTTTTTCTTTATTCTTCTTCATTTAATCTCTTAATAACATTTTTTCTTTATTCTTCTTCATTTAATCTCTTCATAACATTTTTTTCTTTATTCTTCATCATTTAATCTCTTAATAACATTTTTTCTTTATTCTTCTTCATTTAATCTCTTAACAACATTTTTTCTTTATTCTTCTTCATTTAATCTCTTCACAACATTTTTTCTTATTTCTTCTTCATTTAATCTCTTAATAACATTTTTTCTTTATTCTTCTTCATTTAATCTCTTAATAACATTTTTTCTTTATTCTTCTTCATTTAATCTCTTCATAACATTTTTTTCTTTATTCTTCATCATTTAATCTCTTAATAACATTTTTTCTTTATTCTTCTTCATTTAATCTCTTAATAACATTTTTTCTTTATTCTTCTTCATTTAATCTCTTCATAACATTTTTTCTTTATTCTTCTTCATTTAATCTCTTAACAACATTTTTTCTTTATTCTTCTTCATTTACTCTCTTAATAACATTTTTTCTTTATTCTTCTTCATTTAATCTCTTAACAACATTTTTTCTTTATTCTTCTTCATTTAATCTCTTAATAACATTTTTTCTTTATTCTTCTTCATTTAATCTCTTCATAACATTTTTTCTTTATTCTTCATCATTTAATCTCTTAATAACATTTTTTCTTTATTCTTCTTCATTTACTCTCTTAATAACATTTTTTCTTTATTCTTCTTCATTTAATCTCTTAATAACATTTTTTTCTTTATTCTTCTTCATTTAATCTCTTAACAACATTTTTTCTTTATTCTTCTTCATTTAATCTCTTCACAACATTTTTTCTTATTTCTTCTTCATTTAATCTCTTAATAACATTTTTTCTTTATTCTTCTTCATTTAATCTCTTAACAACATTTTTTCTTTATTCTTCTTCATTTAATCTCCTAATAACATTTTTTCTTTATTCTTCTTCATTTAATCTCTTAATAACATTTTTTCTTTATTCTTCTTCATTTAATCTCTTAACAACATTTTTTCTTTATTCTTCTTCATTTAATCTCTTAACAACATTTTTTCTTTATTCTTCTTCATTTACTCTCTTAATAACATTTTTTCTTTATTCTTCTTCATTTAATCTCTTAACAACATTTTTTCTTTATTCTTCTTCATTTAATCTCTTAATAACATTTTTTCTTTATTCTTCTTCATTTAATCTCTTAATAACATTTTTTCTTTATTCTTCTTCATTTAATCTCTTCATAACATTTTTTCTTTATTCTTCATCATTTAATCTCTTAATAACATTTTTTCTTTATTCTTCTTCATTTAATCTCTTAATAACATTTTTTCTTTATTCTTCTTCATTTAATCTCTTCATAACATTTTTTCTTTATTCTTCTTCATTTAATCTCTTAACAACATTTTTTCTTTATTCTTCTTCATTTACTCTCTTAATAACATTTTTTCTTTATTCTTCTTCATTTACTCTCTTAATAACATTTTTTCTTTATTCTTCTTCATTTAATCTCTTAATAACATTTTTTCTTTATTCTTCTTCATTTAATCTCTTAATAACATTTTTTCTTTATTCTTCTTCATTTACTCTCTTAATAACATTTTTTCTTTATTCTTCTTCATTTAATCTCTTAATAACATTTTTTCTTTATTCTTCTTCATTTAATCTCTTAATAACATTTTTTCTTTATTCTTCTTCATTTAATCTCTTAATAACATTTTTTCTTTATTCTTCTTCATTTAATCTCTTAATAACATTTTTTCTTTATTCTTCTTCATTTAATCTCTTAATAACATTTTTTCTTTATTCTTCTTCATTTAATCTCTTAATAACATTTTTTCTTTATTCTTCTTCATTTAATCTCTTAATAACATTTTTTCTTTATTCTTCTTCATTTAATCTCTTAATAACATTTTTTCTTTATTCTTCTTCATTTACTCTCTTCACAACATTTTTTCTTTATTCTTCTTCATTTAATCTCTTAATAACATTTTTTCTTTATTCTTCTTCATTTAATCTCTTAACAACATTTTTTCTTTATTCTTCTTCATTTAATCTCTTAACAACATTTTTTCTTTATTCTTCTTCATTTAATCACTTAACAACATTTTTTCTTTATTCTTCTTCATTTTATCTCTTAACAACATTTTTTCTTTATTCTTCTTCATTTAATCTCTTAATAACATTTTTTTCTTTATTCTTCTTCATTTTATCTCTTAACAACATTTTTTCTTTATTCTTCTTCATTTAATCTCTTAATAACATTTTTTTCTTTATTCTTCTTCATTTAATCACTTAACAACATTTTTTCTTTATTCTTCTTCATTTATCTCTTAACAACATTTTTTCTTTATTCTTCTTCATTTAATCTCTTAATAACATTTTTTCTTTATTCTTCTTCATTTAATCTCTTAATAACATTTTTTTCTTTATTCTTCTTCATTTAATCTCTTAATAACATTTTTTCTTTATTCTTCTTCATTTAATCTTTTAACAACATTTTTTCTTTATTCTTCTTCATTTACTCTCTTAATAACATTTTTTCTTTATTCTTCTTCATTTAATCTCTTAACAACATTTTTTCTTTATTCTTCTTCATTTAATCTCTTAACAACATTTTTTCTTTATTCTTCTTCATTTACTCTCTTAATAACATTTTTTCTTTATTCTTCTTCATTTAATCTTTTAACAACATTTTTTCTTTATTCTTCTTCATTTAATCTCTTAATAACATTTTTTCTTTATTCTTCTTCATTTAATCTCTTAACAACATTTTTTCTTTATTCTTCTTCATTTAATCTCTTCACAACATTTTTTCTTATTTCTTCTTCATTTAATCTCTTAACAACATTTTTTCTTTATTCTTCTTCATTTAATCTCTTAATAACATTTTTTCTTTATTCTTCTTCATTTAATCTCTTAACAACATTTTTTCTTTATTCTTCTTCATTTAATCTCTTAATAACATTTTTTCTTTATTCTTCTTCATTTAATCTCTTAATAACATTTTTTCTTTATTCTTCTTCATTTAATCTCTTAATAACATTTTTTCTTTATTCTTCTTCATTTAATCTCTTAATAACATTTTTTCTTTATTCTTCTTCATTTAATCTCTTAATAACATTTTTTCTTTATTCTTCTTCATTTAATCTCTTAATAACATTTTTTCTTTATTCTTCTTCATTTACTCTCTTCACAACATTTTTTCTTTATTCTTTTTCATTTAATCTCTTAATAACATTTTTTCTTTATTCTTCTTCATTTAATCTCTTAACAACATTTTTTCTTTATTCTTCTTCATTTAATCTCTTAATAACATTTTTTCTTTATTCTTCTTCATTTAATCTCTTAACAACATTTTTTCTTTATTCTTCTTCATTTAATCTCTTCACAACATTTTTTCTTATTTCTTCTTCATTTAATCTCTTAATAACATTTTTTCTTTATTCTTCTTCATTTAATCTCTTAACAACATTTTTTCTTTATTCTTCTTCATTTAATCTCCTAATAACATTTTTTCTTTATTCTTCTTCATTTAATCTCTTAATAACATTTTTTCTTTATTCTTCTTCATTTAATCTCTTAACAACATTTTTTCTTTATTCTTCTTCATTTAATCTCTTAACAACATTTTTTCTTTATTCTTCTTCATTTACTCTCTTAATAACATTTTTTCTTTATTCTTCATCATTTAATCTCTTAATAACATTTTTTCTTTATTCTTCTTCATTTAATCTCTTAATAACATTTTTTCTTTATTCTTCTTCATTTAATCTCTTCATAACATTTTTTCTTTATTCTTCTTCATTTAATCTCTTAACAACATTTTTTCTTTATTCTTCTTCATTTAATCTCTTAACAACATTTTTTCTTTATTCTTCTTCATTTAATCTCTTAATAACATTTTTTCTTTATTCTTCTTCATTTAATCTCTTAACAACATTTTTTCTTTATTCTTCTTCATTTAATCTCTTAATAACATTTTTTCTTTATTCTTCTTCATTTAATCTCTTAATAACATTTTTTCTTTATTCTTCTTCATTTAATCTCTTCATAACATTTTTTCTTTATTCTTCATCATTTAATCTCTTAATAACATTTTTTCTTTATTCTTCTTCATTTAATCTCTTAATAACATTTTTTCTTTATTCTTCTTCATTTAATCTCTTCATAACATTTTTTCTTTATTCTTCTTCATTTAATCTCTTAACAACATTTTTTCTTTATTCTTCTTCATTTAATCTCTTAACAACATTTTTTCTTTATTCTTCTTCATTTAATCTCTTAATAACATTTTTTCTTTATTCTTCTTCATTTAATCTCTTAACAACATTTTTTCTTTATTCTTCTTCATTTAATCTCTAAATAACATTTTTTCTTTATTCTTCTTCATTTAATCTCTTAATAACATTTTTTCTTTATTCTTCTTCATTTAATCTCTTCATAACATTTTTTCTTTATTCTTCATCATTTAATCTCTTAATAACATTTTTTCTTTATTCTTCTTCATTTAATCTCTTAATAACATTTTTTCTTTATTCTTCTTCATTTAATCTCTTAATAACATTTTTTCTTTATTCTTCTTCATTTAATCTCTTAATAACATTTTTTTCTTTATTCTTCTTCATTTAATCTCTTAACAACATTTTTTCTTTATTCTTCTTCATTTAATCTCTTCACAACATTTTTTCTTATTTCTTCTTCATTTAATCTCTTAATAACATTTTTTCTTTATTCTTCTTCATTTAATCTCTTAACAACATTTTTTCTTTATTCTTCTTCATTTAATCTCCTAATAACATTTTTTCTTTATTCTTCTTCATTTAATCTCTTAATAACATTTTTTCTTTATTCTTCTTCATTTAATCTCTTAACAACATTTTTTCTTTATTCTTCTTCATTTAATCTCTTAACAACATTTTTTCTTTATTCTTCTTCATTTACTCTCTTAATAACATTTTTTCTTTATTCTTCTTCATTTAATCTCTTAACAACATTTTTTCTTTATTCTTCTTCATTTAATCTCTTAATAACATTTTTTCTTTATTCTTCTTCATTTAATCTCTTAATAACATTTTTTCTTTATTCTTCTTCATTTAATCTCTTCATAACATTTTTTCTTTATTCTTCATCATTTAATCTCTTAATAACATTTTTTCTTTATTCTTCTTCATTTAATCTCTTAATAACATTTTTTCTTTATTCTTCTTCATTTAATCTCTTCATAACATTTTTTCTTTATTCTTCTTCATTTAATCTCTTAACAACATTTTTTCTTTATTCTTCTTCATTTACTCTCTTAATAACATTTTTTCTTTATTCTTCTTCATTTAATCTCTTAACAACATTTTTTCTTTATTCTTCTTCATTTAATCTCTTAATAACATTTTTTCTTTATTCTTCTTCATTTAATCTCTTAATAACATTTTTTCTTTATTCTTCTTCATTTAATCTCTTCATAACATTTTTTCTTTATTCTTCATCATTTAATCTCTTAATAACATTTTTTCTTTATTCTTCTTCATTTAATCTCTTAATAACATTTTTTCTTTATTCTTCTTCATTTAATCTCTTCATAACATTTTTTCTTTATTCTTCATCATTTAATCTCTTAATAACATTTTTTCTTTATTCTTCTTCATTTAATCTCTTAATAACATTTTTTCTTTATTCTTCTTCATTTAATCTCTTCATAACATTTTTTCTTTATTCTTCATCATTTAATCTCTTAATAACATTTTTTCTTTATTCTTCTTCATTTAATCTCTTAACAACATTTTTTCTTTATTCTTCTTCATTTAATCTCTTCATAACATTTTTTCTTTATTCTTCATCATTTAATCTCTTAATAACATTTTTTCTTTATTCTTCTTCATTTAATCTCTTAATAACATTTTTTCTTTATTCTTCTTCATTTAATCTCTTCATAACATTTTTTCTTTATTCTTCTTCATTTAATCTCTTAACAACATTTTTTCTTTATTCTTCTTCATTTACTCTCTTAATAACATTTTTTCTTTATTCTTCTTCATTTAATCTCTTAACAACATTTTTTCTTTATTCTTCTTCATTTAATCTCTTAATAACATTTTTTCTTTATTCTTCTTCATTTAATCTCTTAATAACATTTTTTCTTTATTCTTCTTCATTTAATCTCTTCATAACATTTTTTCTTTATTCTTCATCATTTAATCTCTTAATAACATTTTTTCTTTATTCTTCTTCATTTAATCTCTTAATAACATTTTTTCTTTATTCTTCTTCATTTAATCTTTTCATAACATTTTTTCTTTATTCTTCATCATTTAATCTCTTAATAACATTTTTTCTTTATTCTTCTTCATTTAATCTCTTAATAACATTTTTTCTTTATTCTTCTTCATTTAATCTCTTCATAACATTTTTTCTTTATTCTTCATCATTTAATCTCTTAATAACATTTTTTCTTTATTCTTCTTTATTTAATCTCTTAACAACATTTTTTCTTTATTCTTCTTCATTTAATCTCTTCATAACATTTTTTCTTTATTCTTCTTCATTTAATCTCTTAATAACATTTTTTCTTTATTCTTCTTCATTTAATCTCTTAATAACATTTTTTCTTTATTCTTCTTCATTTAATCTCTTAATAACATTTTTTCTTTATTCTTCTTCATTTAATCTCTTAATAACATTTTTTCTTTATTCTTCTTCACTTAATCTCTTAACAACATTTTTTCTTTATTCTTCTTCATTTACTCTCTTAATAACATTTTTTCTTTATTCTTCTTCATTTAATCTCTTAATAACATTTTTTCTTTATTCTTCTTCATTTAATCTCTTCACAACATTTTTTCTTTATTCTTCTTCATTTAATCTCTTCACAACATTTTTTCTTTATTCTTCTTCATTTAATCTCTTAACAACATTTTTTCTTTATTCTTCTTCATTTAATCTCTTAATAACATTTTTTCTTTATTCTTCTTCATTTAATCTCTTAACAACATTTTTTCTTTATTCTTCTTCATTTAATCTCTTCACAACATTTTTTCTTTATTCTTCTTCATTTAATCTCTTAACAACATTTTTTCTTTATTCTTCTTCATTTAATCTCTTAATAACATTTTTTTCTTTATTCTTCTTCATTTAATCTTTTAACAACATTTTTTCTTTATTCTTCTTCATTTAATCTCTTAATAACATTTTTTCTTTATTCTTCTTCATTTAATCTTTTAACAACATTTTTTCTTTATTCTTCTTCATTTAATCTCTTCACAACATTTTTTCTTATTTCTTCTTCATTTAATCTCTTAATAACATTTTTTCTTTATTCTTCTTCATTTAATCTCTTAATAACATTTTTTCTTTATTCTTCTTCATTTAATCTCTTCATAACATTTTTTTCTTTATTCTTCATCATTTAATCTCTTAATAACATTTTTTCTTTATTCTTCTTCATTTAATCTCTTAATAACATTTTTTCTTTATTCTTCTTCATTTAATCTCTTAATAACATTTTTTCTTTATTCTTCTTCATTTAATCTCTTCATAACATTTTTTCTTTATTCTTCTTCATTTAATCTCTTAACAACATTTTTTCTTTATTCTTCTTCATTTAATCTCTTAATAACATTTTTTCTTTATTCTTCTTCATTTTATCTCTTAACAACATTTTTTCTTTATTCTTCTTCATTTAATCTCTTAACAACATTTTTTCTTTATTCTTCTTCATTTAATCTCTTAATAACATTTTTTCTTTATTCTTCTTCATTTTATCTCTTAACAACATTTTTTCTTTATTCTTCTTCATTTAATCTCTTAACAACATTTTTTCTTTATTCTTCTTCATTTAATCTCTTAATAACATTTTTTTCTTTATTCTTCTTCATTTAATCTTTTAACAACATTTTTTCTTTATTCTTCTTCATTTAATCTCTTAATAACATTTTTTCTTTATTCTTCTTCATTTAATCTCTTAACAACATTTTTTCTTTATTCTTCTTCATTTAATCTCTTAATAACATTTTTTCTTTATTCTTCTTCATTTAATCTCTTAACAACATTTTTTCTTTATTCTTCTTCATTTAATCTCTTAACAACATTTTTTCTTTATTCTTCTTCATTTAATCTCTTAATAACATTTTTTCTTTATTCTTCTTCATTTAATCTCTTAATAACATTTTTTCTTTATTCTTCTTCATTTAATCACTTAACAACATTTTTTCTTTATTCTTCTTCATTTAATCTCTTAATAACATTTTTTCTTTATTCTTCTTCATTTAATCTCTTAACAACATTTTTTCTTTATTCTTCTTCATTTAATCTCTTAATAACATTTTTTCTTTATTCTTCTTCATTTAATCACTTAACAACATTTTTTCTTTATTCTTCTTCATTTAATCTCTTAATAACATTTTTTCTTTATTCTTCTTCATTTAATCTCTTAATAACATTTTTTCTTTATTCTTCTTCATTTAATCTCTTAACAACATTTTTTCTTTATTCTTCTTCATTTAATCTCTTAACAACATTTTTTTCTTTATTCTTCTTCATTTAATCTCTTAATAACATTTTTTCTTTATTCTTCTTCATTTAATCTCTTAATAACATTTTTTCTTTATTCTTCTTCATTTAATCTCTTAATAACATTTTTTCTTTATTCTTCTTCATTTAATCTCTTAATAACATTTTTTCTTTATTCTTCTTCATTTAATCTCTTAATAACATTTTTTCTTTATTCTTCTTCATTTAATCTCTTAATAACATTTTTTCTTTATTCTTCTTCATTTAATCTCTTAATAACATTTTTTCTTTATTCTTCTTCATTTAATCTCTTAACAACATTTTTTCTTTATTCTTCTTCATTTAATCTCTTAATAACATTTTTTCTTTATTCTTCTTCATTTAATCTCTTAACAACATTTTTCTTTATTCTTCTTCATTTAATCTCTTAACAACATTTTTTCTTTATTCTTCTTCATTTAATCTCTTAATAACATTTTTTCTTTATTCTTCTTCATTTAATCTCTTAATAACATTTTTTCTTTATTCTTCTTCATTTTATCTCTTAACAACATTTTTTCTTTATTCTTCTTCATTTAATCTCTTAACAACATTTTTTCTTTATTCTTCTTCATTTAATCTCTTAATAACATTTTTTCTTTATTCTTCTTCATTTAATCTCGTAATAACATTTTTTCTTTATTCTTCTTCATTTAATCTCTTAATAACATTTTTCTCTCGTTTACTACTTTATTACTTTGTTCATTCATTTATGAATTTTTACATCGTTTTCCTCAACTGATATATTTCTTTCATTCTTTCTTTCTTTTCTTTTTTTCTTTTCTTTCTTTTCTTTCTTTCTTTCTTTCTTTCTTTTCTTTCTTTCTGTCTTTCTTTTCTTTCTTTTCTTTCTTTCTTTTCTTTCTTTCTTTTCTTTCTTTCTTTTCTTTTCTTTCTTTCTTTTTTTCTTTCTTTTCTTTTTATATTTCTTTCTTTTTTCTTTCTTTCTGTCTTTCTTTTCTTTCTTTCTTTTTTTCTTTCTTTCTTTCTTTTCTTTCTTTCTTTTTTTCTTTCTTTCTTTTCTTTCTTTCTGTCTTTTTTTTCTTTCTTTTCTTTCTTTCTTTTCTTTCTATTCTTTCTTTCTTTCTTTTCTTTCTTTCTTTCTTTCTTTTCTTTCTTTCTTTTCTTTCTTTCTTTCTTTTTTCCTTCTTTATTTCTTTTCTTTTGTTTCTTTCTTTTGTTTCTTTCTTTTTTTCTTTCTTTCTTTCTTTCCTTTCTTTCTTTCTTTTTTTTTTTCTTTCTTTCTTTTCTTTCTTTCTTTCTTTTTTTCTTTCTTTCTTTCTTCTCTTTCTTTTTTTCTTTCTTTCTTTCTATCTTTCTTTTCTTTCTTTCTTTTTTCTTTCTTTTTTTTCTTTCTTTCCATCTGTTCGTTTTATTCTGAGAATTTTTATTTCTTTTTCGACCGACTTCTTTTTACTATTTCTTTTTCCAATTTTTAGAAAATGATTTCTATTTAATTTTGATTCATTGAAATTTTTTTATCTTTTTTGTCTTTCTATGAGCACACATTTTGAATATTATACTACATTATGACTCTTATGATTTATGCTTTTCCCATCGTTTAATTTACTTTTATGTGGTTGTTTTTTTCAAATATACTTTTTTTTCTCTTTTTTGCCGAAGTTGAATAAATAGAGGCAAGTACAACTTCAAAAGTGAGGCGAAAGCACCGGAAAATAAGTTTTTCATTACATAAGTCTCTTGCATCATATGAATCTAAGAACCGGTTAATTTAAAAAGAATGATAATGTTCAGATTCTACGAATTATCGTTTTTTCATGTCCTAATATATTATTGGATTATGATTAGAGTAATTACTTATGTCGAGTATTGCAAATAAGTTTTTATAATATCAAATAATCAACAATCATGTATTTTGGTGTGCTACTCAGTTATAACTAACTGACGTACGACCTCAGGTATTTGGGAAAAAAACGCTGTTTCATCATTTGTCAAGCATCAAGGGAACATTTTAAATATATTACATTATATTGCGTTTAAATGGCATATTAATCGCCTCGGATTATTTAATGCCAAATACACCCCAAAGTTACTTGACAGAAAGTGAACTTCATAACGGACCTGAACTTCGAACACGTGTACTATAATTCCGCAGCATTACGTTTTAACCATTAAACCACGGGGACATTACACTCCCATATGATATTTTCAATTTCATGCTTTGATAATTATCTGTCAATACAACACTATAAAGAAATAAAGGTGTAAGAAAGAGTGACACAGATAAAGAAAGGAATATAAAATGCGAATTGTATTTAAAAGAAAGAAGATCAAATTAGTGTATCACAGAATAGATTCAACATAAATATATTCGAAAAAATCTCAATGTTGGTTAATGTAAACGAAATATCTAAGAATTCCTTTAAAATTATATTCGAGGGCCATTCCATAAATAAGGTGTATCTTGCAATATAAGAACTTTTTATTTTATGCAGGAAAGATATTTTAGATATATTTCTTCAAATTTTTCCATCGAAATATATAATCTTATGCATTATTTCTGCATAGAAATCTATGGTCTCATTTTTAGCCACTTGCCCACAGTGCTTTTAAATTTATTATCATTTGGATAATTTATTCCTCGCAGAAATTCTTTTAGGAAGTGAAACAAGTGGAAATCAGAAAGTGCAGTATCTGAATTATAAAAATGATGTGGCAGCTCTTCCTAAGCAAACTGATTGGTAGATTTCGTTATTCTTGGTGAAGTATGAGGCCTTTCATTGCCTGTCCTCGTGGTGTAATGGTTAAAGCGATGGACTGCGGAATCGTAGTACGCGAGTTCGTACTCCAGTCGCGCTATTACGTTCACTTTCGGGCAAATACCTTTGGGAAAGGTATGAACCCCCTTATCCTCCCAGCTATGGGTTAAATAGTACCACTACTGTTCTTCTAGGAAAATAGCATTGGCATTAGATAACCTACAAAGGTTTCTATGCCATTAAACAAAGAAACCGAACCAAACCTGATACATCTGCTTGAATTTCCAGTCACTAGAATGAACTCTGATTGAGTTCAAATAAGAAATTCATTTTGCTTTCATAGGTTCAATTTGTTGATTGAGTTTTACGTCATGTTATCCTGTATAGGGTTATTTGATGCCAAGAGTTTAGATAATCGCATTCATGGTAGATTGATATAGAATTGTTTTGCGTCGTTGTTCTAAGAGGTTTGTTTTTGCCAACGGTTGTGATATCAAGAGTTGTTATCTAATTCAAATAACTTACACAAAGTCGTATAGTTTCAAGTATTCTCTCTGTTCAAGCATGTAACACTGTTGATTTTTCTATTATTTTAATTTGTCTCAAATCAAATATTTTTGCGTGATTAAAATAATTTTTGCTATAGACTAATTCCGAACAATGCTGATTGATTTTTATTGAAAATAAAAGCCTGAAAAAATTGTTTTTTCTTCGTACACATCACGCATTATTCTGTTAGATATTCATGGTTTCCACTTCTGAGGAACAAAAAAAAATTGAGGATAGGCTGCTGTTCTAGCGTGAAGCAGCCTGTTTGATTTGTCGCCAAATTCAATAGCCCAAAAACAAATATTTTTTTTTGTTGCAAGATTGAAATAATTCTTGCAATGTACCAATTTAAATCAATTAGAAGTTACATTTATGGAAAAAAACAGAATAAAAAAATACTAAAAGTTCTTTATATTTATTGAATGACTCTCGTATATTATAGCAAAATTTTCATATATATATATATATATATATATATATATATGCGCGCATGCGTGTGTGTGTGTGTGTGCAGGCATGTACGAGTCTCTCTGTGCATTTCTATCTATCTATCTATCTCTACACACACACACACACACACACACACACACACACACACACACACATATATATATATATATATATATATATATATATATATATATATATATATATATGTATGAGCGAACGAATATAGTTGTTATTTTATAATGTTATCATTGATAATGTTTAAATATAGGTATACAAATAAAAAAAACAAAGCGTACTGATGAAGTCATTTTTAACATAAATCTTTTTTCTTTTTCAAAGCACCAAAACTTCGCAGTTAATCACTTGAGTCTACCTGAATAAATTTCAGCTAAAGATTAAACTGAAGAATATACATGAAAAGAATTGATTCTCACAGCACTATGAAATTTCCAAGATATTTGTTAAAGTATTTTTAGTTCATTCACCGTTTCGAACTTTAATAGAATGGCACATTTTCTGCTGACGTAGTAGATTTTCCTACGAAGATTTGTCCCCATGAAGAATCGGTTGAGAAAAGCACAATGGCACCACTGTAATCTGTGCGGCAGAGACAAAAAATACTGAGTAGTAACAAGAAAAATAAGGCGGAAAATGAAGCTTGCGTAGAAGAACACTTAATTTTTTCCTCCACTACAAACAAAGCGAAGATGTTGTTGTTAAAAATATGAAGCAAGCTTCATTAAAATTAAAGTTGTTTAATGTATCACTCAATAAATTCTAATTAAAGAAAAATAAATTGGAAGAAACTTTCTGGAGTACTCGGAGCGAAGTAAATAAAGTGTGGGATTGTGACATGGGTTCGAAATCATATCGTGCTATAACGTTCTTTTTCGGACGAATACCTTTGGAAAAGGCATGTATCACACAGTAAATTCTAATTAAAGAAAAATAAATTGGAAGAAACTTCGTGGAGTACTCGGGGCAAAGTAAATAAAGTGTGGGATTGTGACATGGGTTCGAAATCAAATCGGGCTATAATGTTCCTTTTCGGACGAATACATTTGGAAAAGGCATGAACTTCCTTATTCCTCCAACTATGGATTAAATATCCCACTTCTGTTCTACTAAATTATCTTTGTTATTAAATAAGCGATGAAGGTTTATATACCATTAAACAAAAACCCAAAAAATCGAAATCTATGTGCATTTCGATCCCGTCCTGCGATTACCAAATTTACTTCAAGAGAATTTGAAGAATGTCAGAAATCCAAATGACTGTAATTGTGTACATAATCATCAATCTCATCTTTCCTTCTAATCATGATAATTAATTGATGCATATTATGACATTTCCTTTTACATAGCACTTGAAAAATCCTCAAAACAACACGTTACAATAGACCCACATCTCACAAATCACCTAAGTCAAACAAGAGATACTGGATAAGCGATATGATTGTATGAACTCCAAGACTTAGACACATCAGTATTGGCTGACTACCAAAACCTTACATTAACCAACTCTGTACGAACACTGGTTGCCGTCGAGAAAACTTATCAAGAGCGATATCCGATAGGAGCTGATAACAAGAAATAATCAAGTGAATACGTTCTATTGGGATAACTCAATGATAATGATCATGATGATTGCTGTTTTGCCTTGAATTGTTGAACGCCATAAAAGATATCGAAGACTCGATTCGACATAGTTTGTAACATTTTATCAGGCACCACTTATTGATCAAAGTTTTCCTTAACGAAGATGGAAAGTTTTTTTTTTTTTTTTTTTTTTTTTTGTATTGTTGGCTTGGTTTGAATAATGTTGTTTCCATGTAAATGGAGATGCTCGTGGTGCAATGGTTACCGTTGTAGGAAATGGACACGGCGATCCAAGTTTAAATTCTGGATTAGTTTGTTTACATTTCACATATTGGTAATACACTTGAGAATAGTTTGAATTCTATTCTCACTTCAGCTATGAGTAAATAGTTGCGTCAACTGTATTTCTTAATCTTGATATCACAACCAATCTAACAGAAAGGAAACTCTGAATCTAGAACTGTTAAACTCTGCTTTAAAATTCACTGGTCTCGTATCTTTACACTAACGGAGAAGTTGCAGTCTTCCCTACCAAAATTAATCACCTTAATTTACCTTAATATGTTTCTGTTATAGAAAGATTACAAGGAGAAAGAGATCGCTCTATGGCTTTCCTAAAAAAATTAATTCGAGGAGAATGCAAACAACCTTAGCCGGAATTCGGAACGGGCTCGACGATTCCATTTTTTGCATGATTATCCATTCAGAAACACGCCTCAAAAGATTTTTTGGCCAGATTTGAAGTTTGCGGCAGATATATTGAATCAATACACACTCGTAACTAAAGCACATATATTCTCACGCATAGATACATGCAAACAATTACACCCTCTACACATGGGGAAACAAGTTATCCCATACTCAAAATATCCATTTTACCATTTTCAAAAAGCTCGGAAGTAATTTATACCAGAGATCCACAATGAGGGTGATGGGAATCACATGATATTAAACATTTATCGTCGATTATTATAGGAAACTAAATTCTGTGTTTCTGTTACTAAATATTTTAGAGTTTGTTTGTTTTTTTTACTCATCCCCGTATAATCTCCACAACGTTTTGTATCCTAAGATGGCACTGTGTGTAGGGTGGTATAACAGAAGATTGCGAACAATAAGGGCCGAAATGTGGGTGACGTTCCTATAGCATACATCATATCAATTTAAAGGTGAGAAGTTGTGTGAATACATTCATTGTATGAACGAATTTTCTTGAAAAAGATTTTAAAAATTATGAAAATAATGAACTATCACTTGAATCAATCTCTCTCTTGAATCTAATTTTATGAAACAACAATAAAATATTATTTGCATAGTATAGTATTTATTTTCAGTGAAGATAGTCCTAAAAATGTATGTGTAACACTTATACAAGAGTAGACGATTTAGTGACAATAAAAATAATAGATTAATAAGTTATATAATTTGGATTGGACGAGGAAGATTTTGCTGCAACAGGTTCCAAATCTAATATGTGTCTCCTGATTTAAAAGGGCAAATTCGATATTAATAGGTCATATAAATTTTCTATATACTTCCAAAACTCCCTCCTCCTTAAATCAGAAAAAGAAAATCCCCGTAGTTATGAAACGTTGCTTTTAGAAAGCTAATTTTTAGATAATTATTTGGATTAATTTATGGTCAAATATTTTCTTGTTTTATATATATATATATATATATATATATATATATATATATATACTTTAAAGCTTATTAGCATCAGAACCTAACTTTTATTTCTAATTGGACGAACAACAAATAAATGTTAAATTTTGTCTTTAAAGGATAAAAATAAAGATTCTAGAAAGTATAATCACTTTCAATTTCACCTTTATAATTTTTTTTAAAGACTCGTGCACACTTTGTAGCTTTTGTTTTTGTTCAGTTTATCCAATTACCTAAAATATACACATGCATACAATCGCTTATACGTGAGTGCAAATATATGCACATATATATATATATATATATATATATATATATATATATATAAAGATATAATCTTCTTTTCTATATTCATAAAGATAAAAAAATACTCAATATCGGTGATAGAACACACACACACACACACACACACACACACACACACACACACACACACACACACAGATTCGAATCTGTAGGCAAGACGTATTTGCTCCATCTTACCTCTGAGTATGGAGTCAAATGCCTTGGAGAAGTTGACAAATAATATTGTTGCCTCAAGATTTTTTGCACATACACCATCTAGAAATCGACGGATAGACAAAATTTGTGATGTCGTGGATCAATTTCTCCGAAAGCCATTTTGGTTCTTCCTTAGTATTTTTTCGGTTCTATGCAGTTGCGTAGTAGAGCATTGTAGATCTTGGCCGCTATGGATGTAAGGGTTATACCTCGGTAATTCTTCGCTCTTTCGATGTAAACCTTCTTAGGGAAAGGGAAGATGCATCTTTTTATCCATCTTTTTGTTCTGGTTATATACTGCTTTACAGTCTCGGAGCAGTATGTCGTCGAATTCCTTTGTCTTTCATACTTCTGGGGGTATTTCATCAAGCCCTGCTGCTTTTTTTAAATTTTCAATTGTTTTTAGTACAGTGTCAAGTTCTTCTGGCGTAAACTGTCCTTATTTGATGTATAGTTGATTAAAAATAATTTTTGTGATTGGTTCATGCGTAACTTTCGGTGGTTTTTGAGTAAATTCTCGAAATGTTGTTTCCACTGGTGTATTCGTTCTTCTTGGCTGACAGCGTTCAGTTTAACTTTCGCAGTACTTTTCCTTCTGCTCACTTCATTTACTCTCAGTCATGCTTTCCTAGATTGTCGAGTCTCTTATCATATTGATATGATTTTGTATGTATTCTGTTTGTTCTTTTAGGTATATTTCAGTTAATTCATTTTGTGCTATTTAAGTTTCTGAGTATTGATATTAGTTGGGTTCCTCCTATTTATATCTGTACCCTTTTTTCTAACCGCTAATGTCTCCTCTGGGACTCTAGGTTTAGCTGTTTGTTTATTTGGTATGCATTCTGCTGCCGCTTCTAAGTGGGCATTGACGAAGTTCTCATATTCCTCATTCGTAGAAGGTGAATTTGATATCTCCTGTAGTGAATCGATTTTGTTTTAGTGTTAACGTATATATATCGCTAATATCCCTGTTGTTAAGCAGAGACCAGTCATAGTGTACGGTTGTGTTTGTTCGGGCTGTATGCCTTCGTAGGCTCAGTCGTATCTTCGCCGGGACAATACGGTGGTCGAAGGACACACCATCGAAAGAGGAATAAACCTCACAATTCAATTTACTATTATTCCATTTCTTATTTATGAGAATGTAGTCTATCTATGCTTAAGCATTATTTGCGAAGGAGTAGGTTCATAATTTTCCCTTTCTTTTCTGAAATTTAGTACAAGGCACGTTAATCTATTTTCTAGCGTGAAATCTGTTAGTTGTTCCAATTTCTGTTTGACGAGTTGTATAAGCTGGATTTGTTGTTTACGTTTTTCCAATTTGTGCATTTATGTCATTTTTCTGATGATGAAAATGTTGTGTTTCGGGGTGCTACGAACAAGGAAGTATAGCTCGTTATAGAAAGTAATGAGGTCCATTTCTTCACTAACATGGGTAGGGTTGTAGCAGGAGATTATTGTTGCGCTGGGGTTGGCATTAAACGTGGCTACCATCATCCTCAGTTGTAATTTCTCAATGCTATTGAGTGATTTTAGGTCTCATGGTCTTATAAGCATACCTACACTTCCTGTCGAAGTGTTGGCAGTGTTTTCCCGTGCAGATATCAAGACAAATGCACATCCATTGCTGTTATCGAGTTATTTTATATATTAGCTATGAATATATTTGTGTTTTTGTATGCATATTATGTCTACGTTATGGTCTATCGAAGAAGTTGTCAACTCCGTGAGTTGGCGAATTCTATTTAAAGTTCTAACGCTGAATGTCGCTATTTGTATTGTGGTTTTGCATTTTAGTAATTTTTGTTTTAGTAAGAGTTCTGTAGCTGAGTTTTCGATCACTGGTGCCATGGCTCAAGGCTCAACAATGCTCCAACCTCAGCAGGATTCGCCCCCTTTTTACTCATGTGAAGAACGATGCGGTGTGGGCAAGTGGTTTGAATATGAGTCATGGTAATCTTTCAATGGCTGTGTTTTTATTCTCATCAATAGAAGCCACTCTAATAGATGAGCAGCAGTAGTTCCTCGATCGAACTATTTGATCCTAGCCCTTATCTATTGGGATTCGTACGCCCAGCACCTGGTTAGGCATTCCGTTGACCTGTCGTTGAGTTCGTTTGCTCTTACGTACACAATACTGCTTCCCATGGCTTCCGAGGTATATCTCAGAAAAAATCCTACTCAAGCGTTTACAAAAAAAAAAAAAAAAAATCAAAACTAAAAGAAAATGTTAGTTGTGTAAATTTCTGAGACGAAACTTGATGATTTCTATCATTAAGGGTTTTCGGACTATTGTCTTCATCTTTATTGTTATTTCAAAAAAAAAAAAACTGAATATTAGCACAGGGAAAAAATTATACATAATAGTAGTAATTCTAGTCAAGTAAGAACATTAAGTTTATGAGTCCCAAAAATTCCCTCTGAATTGTCCAGTAGGACATATGTCGTAACGGTTATAGGCGTTGGTTCCCGAAGCTGCTATGGAGACAATCATCTGGAGGTTTCAGGTTCAATCCTGACTGTAGACGAGTAACAATACAGGAAGACTTAACACTTATACCCGGTTATGGCTAACGAAATCAGAACAGATGACCCCCGTGGATTCAATAAAGGACGTAGTTTGAAGTTCTGTGAAGGTTCCCTAGTTCGACAAACACCTGAAGAAGGCCGGCGGACATATCGGCCGAAAAGTTGTGGAAATTGCAATAAAGATGAAGACAATAATCCGAAAATCTTTACTGATAAAAAGAAAATGAACGAAAAACAAAAAGGAAATTGAGCTGATGTTATTTGTTTTTTCGATTAGCATAATATTAATTACGAATTCCAAATTCAAAAGTTTGCTTTTTCCTACGAAAAATAGAGAAAATTCTTAAATCATTGACATAGAGTACTATACTCATGACGAAAATCATAGAATTGAAAAGCCTGTTAAAGTTTTTTTTTTCTTTTTGGGAAGGATGTAGAGGTCTTGTTCTGAAGATATATGTCAGTTAGTAACTTTGTAAGAACAAAGATAAAGTCTGTGAACACATTAAATGATTTATAAAAAATCTAAAACAAAATTACTTTCTTTATCAGTATGTGTCTTAAACGGAATAGAGAACCTCATAAATCAATTTTCCTCAATACTTTCATCGAAAAAAACTATAATAGCATCAATAGATTACGTTTCATCTAAAGTACGAAGAAGTGTAAAAAGAAATTAAAAACATTATTTATTTGAGTCTAAATCATTTTCTTCCATTTCATACGACAAAAGATATCCTGACATCAATAGACAGGTGATCTAGTACTTCATGGTTTTATGTATTCATTTGTTTATTTAGTTTTTAACAATGGCTAATCGAATAGTTCTGGTGTGTGAAATTTTTATCAAGATTTTTCAGAATAGAACTGAATATCTGGATGCATCCAAGGTGTTTGTAAAGTTCAATACAGTACTTCATGGAAGCATTAAATTAAACTTTGAGAAAATTCATTAACACTTCAAACATATATATATATATATATATATATATATATATATATACTAAATTTTATTTATTCTAGTACATAGGTTTCAGCTAGGTTACAGTACCGGCTCTTACAAAATGGTAAATCTTCGAAATTCTGAAAGTCGAATCATCGCAAAACTTTGGTGATCCAATAATACCAAGTACATCTATGTGTGACTTGACTTTAAAGGGGTGTCCTCGTAGTGTAATGGTTAAAGTGATGGACAGAGGAATTGTAGTACGGGAGTTCGAACTCCAGTCGCGCTATAACGTTCACTTTCGGGCAAATACCCTTGGGATAGGTAGGAACCCCCTTATCCTCCCAGCTATGGGTTAAATAGTACAACTACTGTTTTTCTAGGAGAATAGCATTGGCATTAAATAACATACAAAGGTTTCTATGCCATTAAAAAAAGAAACCAAACCTTGACCGTAAAAAATAAGAGCATTCCTTTTCTGCAAATCATATCGTCAAAGAAATGTTTGCACAGTTCAATTCTGCTGTCTTCTTTAAATGTATTGCTTTTATGTAAAATTCTTTTAAAAATCTCTACATATATATATATATATATATATATGTGTGTTTGTGTGTGTGTGTTTTATTTGTGTGTGTAAATAATTGCTTGTGAGTCTCTGAGTCTAAAATTCGCTCCATATTCAACCTTTTATCACACACAATATGAGTATATTGTACAGCACGGTTAACTAGAGAACATTTTTATATCTGAACGTTTGTTTAAGATTTAAAGACTGGAACATTACGCAAGAAGAAACACTTTTTTTTATAACACTCAACGTCAAATGAGCATTTTGTCCCATTCTTTTTCCAGTTATCTAAAAGTTACAGAATAGCTGGAGAATATGTTTTTATATGAATAAAATGCGAAATTTAAAAAAAATTATTCTTGTAAATTCTTATCAAAAGAAAATTTTAGAAGTGATCTTTCATCAAATTTGAAAGATTTACTAAAGTTAATCTGGATTCCTTCTGGCAAAAATTCCTTTATGCTCTCTCTCTCTCTCTCTCTCTCTCTCTCTCTCTCTCTGTCTCTCTCTCTTACGCATTAAGAAATTCGTCCTGTACATCTTTAATTAATTATATGCCAGGTTGGCTAGGGCTGTAGAGTCCACTAACTGCACCTCTTCAGTGGGGTAACACTTCCTACCAACAAGTGTCCTGCATTTGACACGAAACAACCTGATGGTGAAGCTCAAGACCAAGAGCTATGGCTAATGTGAAATAGTCCTTCATTGCCATTGCAACCAGGTTCACTCTGACTCGGAGTGGTAGCACCTGATAGGGTTCCATCTCTGGGTGAAATAGAACTGTTTAACATTTATATGGTGTGCAAACAAATGAATTTTGTTTAATTGATTTCTTAAAAATAGAACTGTATGACTAGTTAACAATGTGTAAAAAAAACTGATTCTCAAATGATTTTTAGGGATATTAGCAATACTTGGTGTGTGAAATTTAACTGTGTGCAAATAATTTTAACTAGTTGCGTTAAATGTAAATGCATGAAACTATTTAACTGCGTGCAAAAAATGAGTGCAGAATGGTTTAAAATTGTTATATAAAACTGTTTTTACAAATCTCTTTAATAAATACATATAGAAACAGGATTTGGCATTAAACAACCTGCAAGCGTTGATATGCCATAAAACACAAAGAAACAATTGATGATGACTAGCACTTTCTACAGTATTTATGAGCGGTAATCGACAGAAAAAAAAGATGTTATAAATATTTGAAGGTGCACGGGATATGTTTTTACTGTGTAAGTTTTTAAAAGGAAAAAAAATCATTTTTCATTTAATTCTATTCAAAATTGTTTTTAGACGTTCAAGATTCAGAACCACATGACTAAATGCCTGTTTGTTTGTTTTTATTACAATAAAATGTGGGTCTTCTTGCGTAATGTTCCTCTTCATCTCAAATCAAAGCGATGAGAATAAAAAATGTGCTTGTTCAAATATTTATGAGCGATCCACCGCAGCTGAATACACAAATACACACACACACACACACACATATTGAGAGAAAGAAAGATATATATATATTTTTCCAACCCACTTCCTCCCGGCAGGATATGACGAAGATTATTTTTAAGTGTGGTACGGCTGGTTTTAAATAGTTTTCTTTTTTCGTGACCGATTGTCATAGCTAGACGAAAGATTATTGTTTGCCTGACTATTTTACTCTTAGTTGGAGTGCGAAGAGAGTGATTAATGCTTTTCCAAGGCGATTGTCATGAACTTAAACGTAAACTGCTTCTTCCAGAGCTTGATATAAGTTACCCGAATCTATTTTCTAAGATGATAACCGCTAAACCTCAGCACCTCCTGAGAAAGTGAGAGTTAACGAAACCAAAATATGGAACCATATGAAAGCGAATGATAAACGGAAGCATGTCGTTAATCCTAAAAGTTAACAAACGTTGTGACAAGTTGAAGAAATGATTTATTATGAGTAAAAATTGAGCAGCATTACGGCCGCCTGATGAAATACAATTTTTATCTTTCTAAAGGCTTTGAGCTTTGACGATCACTAATCTCTAGCCGGTTGGCACGTGGCAGTTATCGTATATTTACCACAGGGAATAAAAATAATTTAATCATTTCAAGTCTGCAATGAAAGAAGCATTTTCATCTCCAGTTATCCAGTTATCTTTAAGTAGAATTCTTTTTGAAAAAATGCAAAAGTCTACTTCATGACTGTGGGGTCTATCATAAGAAAAAAATTGATTGAACATATGAATGAAAATTCCTACGAATACACGCAGATACACAGAGACATACATACCATCGCTGTCTCTCTCTCTCTCTCTCTCTCTCTTTTACACACACACGCACACACCCAAACACACACCCACCCATATATATATATATATATATATATATATACTGATGGAGAAGCATTTCCATTAGTCTTAAGAATGTTGTCTGATCAAAGTCTCTTTTGTTGGTCTCTCTCACACAGAGACACACACACACACACACATATATATATATAATGTAACTGGAAGAAAACACAAACCTGATTAAATTGTCATTATGAATTTATTTCGGCGAAGAATATTATACTCGCCGTCTCTTCAGATGCCTTATTCGGATAATTTGAGGGTTAAAAAAAACTAATATGGATTACAGTATATATATATATATATATATATATATATATGTGTGTGTGTGTGTGTGTGTGTGTGTGTGTGTTAATTTTCAGGCTTAAAAAAAGGGATTTAAAACAGTAACAATATTTTTTCTGCAGTTTGATGCGTGAAAAATTTTGAAAGCTCTTTTGGTTGTGAAACTTGTGAAAGATTTGATAGATTTCAGGTGTTGCATCATAAGTTGTTCTTGATATCGCATGGTTGGCAAAATTTTGAGGATGTTATTGTGAGTGTTCTATGGATTAAATTTCTGTTTAGAATATTGTTGCTGCTAATCATTTCTCTGAGGTTATTTGATCGGCAACAGGTTAATATACTTAGTTCTTGAAAATTATCTTCTAATTTGCAGATTACACTAACATTTTTCTAACCTTTCTTGATTATCTGGGTTGTTGATGGGAGATAGTCGTTAAAGATTGCAACGAAGAGGATGCGATTCATCGTCACTATAGTTTTAGAATTTAGTTTTCTGATTTTCTATTAGAGTATGTGAATATCACCGTACCGGAGACTGTCGTTTAACTTTATTACTTCGTATTTTAATTCGTTACCGTTCTGATAACTTGGAAGTTGGATATATATATATATATATATATATATATATATATATATATATATATATGATTGTTTGTTTGTGTGTGTGTGTGTGTGTGTGTGTGTGTGTGTGTGTGTGTGTGTATTGGCTGAGTGTTTTCTTGTATCACAACTCGTCAGTGTGGTTAGTAACACGAGATGCTTCTAGCTGGGATCGAAACGCGGCTAACTTTACGTCAGTCAGACCTCTGTCATTCTCAGCATAAGCGAAAGAACTATATATATATATATATATATATATATATATATATATATATATATATATATGCTATCGGCTACGGGAGTGCTCAGTATATCAGAGTATATATATATATATATATATATATACATGCGTGTGTGTGTGTGAATATATATATATGTCTGTGTGCATAAATGGAAATTATATTGTATAGATGTGTGTGTGTGTTCGCATGTCTGTTTGTATTTATGTCTTTGTGGCGAGATACACTTCCTATTATATGTGTGTATTTTTGGGAGTTTATCCGTCTATTTCTGTCTGTGTGTGTATGTACGTATGTATGTCTTTGTTTATCGATACATTGTATACTATATATATGTGTGTGTGTGTATGTACGTGTTAGTCAGTTTGCCCACGTGTGTCAGTGTGCTTATCTTACATTTTCAGTTTATTATTAAAGATTGAACTAATATGCTCGGAGCCAGACAAAATGGCCACTCGAATATTGAACTCTCTTGTCAATGTGTCACGTTATTTCTACATGATTAAGTTCTTAAACAAGTTAGCAGTTAATGTTGAAATTAAATGTTGAAATATCTATATAACTATCAATCATATATCGATTTACGAAGTTATTTTGTCAAATATATATATATATATACATGTGTGTGTGTGTGTGTGTGTGTGTGTGTGTGTGCATTTGTATGCGTGTGTGTATAAGGAAAATAAGTGGAAAAATGGATACATCAAATATTTAAAACGGTTTTAATGGCAATATTTCGTTCTTTATTAACAGAAGAACTTCATCAGACAAAACATGTTTTGAATTTTTTTAGATTTTACAATTGAAGAAATAGATAAACGAGAGTAGGATGTAAAAAGGTATAAAGAGATGGAAAGGTTCTAAAGACACGAGGTAGATAAAGTGATTTGAGTAACTGTGGTAAGGGTTAATTTGGTTTTGACTGTGGCCTGGAAGCTATGTGGCACCAACTGTATCGGGCTTTATCAGAGATTTTGTCAGATTGAGTTGAATTCATTTTAGTGACTAAAAGGGAAATATTAGAGTAGAAAAGTACATTTCGAGATAAAAGAAAGAAGGAAGAGAATATGAAATGGCGGCAGGGGTTCATGTGTATCCTGTTTCATCAAAGACATTGACTATAATTACGTATCTAAAATGAAAGGAAAAAAGGAAAAAAGAAAAAGAATATTGTCTACACGCGTGTGTGTAGGTTTTTATGTGCATGTGGATATTCTAACTCTTAAATTCAGACGATTATAAAAGACACATTTTTAATTTGTGTCGTTATTTCTGGAATTGTAACATGCATGTAGAGGAGTAACAACTTGTAATCATATACGGTGTCGAATTGAAAAGATATTTTGGATATTATATGTAAGATAATTAAGAACTCTGGTTGATTGTGAGCTGTTTATTAACGAGTTTTACTGGTCCATCAGAAGACGGTGGTAAAGAAAAAAAAAACATGTATGAAAAAAAGGAAACGAAGAGAAGAGAGAAAAAGTAGGTTCGCGAAATCCAAATCATCATAGCAGCTGGCGCTCATGGTTAAAACAGAAACGTATCAACAGCAAATCGACGAGTTCTGATTGGTTGGAAGGAACTGAAACGAAAACACCGTTAGGGTAGAGGGCACGGGATAGAAAAAAGGAAACGTGTTAGTTAGCTGACGGACACGACGACATAAAGACCTTAATTGAAGACAAGGCACGGCAATGTTAAGACAGCCAAAATTTGCGGCTCCCATTTTGGGATGTAGTCAAGAAGTGTCTCAAACCCCGACGCGAACCAGTAACCACAGACACCGCGAGAAAGCACGTGTTAGAACTAAAACAGAAAGCAGGAAAGATAATTTCAAGTCTGTACCTGCTCTCTTTTCTTTACGATATTACATTTTTCTTAGTCTACCTTGAATAGTCGACTTACTTTTCATACTTTGTTTCTCTCTTTTCGGCGACTAATAAAATATGTAATAGCTAATAAACTTTGGCATCAACGAACTAAGACGGCGATTGTGTGTGTCCGTCAATTTTTCTCAATACGTTGTTGCAACAGGTGTTCGACTGATACTTTAGACGTAGCGTTGTATTCATAAACTAGTTAGATCGTGCTGGTACAAAGGTCTATGTTGTGCTGTCGCGTTACAAAGGTTATACGAAAAACTAGGTTATGTTAAAGTCGTCTACTTGATGCATAACGGTAAATACAGCGGTTGCCGAGGGAGGAACATTTAAGAAGATGTTCAGGTAATGTATTTTTGGTGTGCAAGATCTTCGACTGTAAGGCTTGTATGTGCAATAAGATGAATGATATACATCTCCAGCAATACAAAGACTTGCACTCAAACAGTGCTGTTGCTTCAGGCAAAAATTAAACAAAAATCTATCAATATATATAAATATAAATATATATATATATATATATATATATATATATATATATATATATATATATATGTTCCTAGTCGGCTGGGAGTGTAGAATACGCCTATTGAACCTCTACAAAGGAGTAAGACTCCCCAACGATTGTTCTGTGTCTAACACTAAAACGTATCTGATCATGAGTTTCCGGTCTTGGATTTTTGGAAAATGTGGTGTTCCCTTTTATTGCCATCAAACCCAAGTTCACTCAGTCCAGGTAGTACCTCTTAAGGTCCCATCTGTTGATTGATTATAACTGTTCTATCATTTAATGAAGATCATTATAATTAGTTTTTTGAAAACATGTGGTTGCGTGCAAATCATTTTTATTCAAAACTGATAACAAACATTATAAATAATAAAAAAGAAATACTTGAAAACATTTATCTGTGTGCAAACAAATGATTATTAAAAAATGAAATTTTAGTGTTAGATAGGAATACTTGTAACCAAATAACTGTGTGCAAATAAATGATCATTTAAAAGGAAAGTTACCAACACATTATGTTTGCAAATCATATATATATATATATATATATATTGTCATCATGAGACAGACTGTTTCTTTCTATTAGAACTCTTCAATGTAGCTAGACAGGCCGGACTCCCGTAGGTGGGATCGAAACCTTGCTAACGGAAACGCCAATCCAAGATTCTACCACTCAGCCACAAGGAAACCAGCGCAAATGAAGGAAATTTAAAGGCTTATGTATCTCATTTGTTTTGTTTACCGATATCCGCTTAACGGCTACAAAGAGGTGCCCGTGGTGTAATGGTTATCGTCGCAGGAATTGGACACGGCGACACGAGTTCAAATCCCTGACTGATTGCATTTCACATAGCACTAATACCCAATTATTCTCCCTCCAGCTATGGGTAAATAGTAGGGCAGACTAGGTTCTTCAGCCTTGGTGAGGCAACTAGTCTAGGAGAAGGAAAACTCTGAATTCAAACCTGTTAAACTCCGCTTAAAAAATTGACCTTGTGTCATATCCTGCCCGAGCGGAGGGGTTGGGTAAATATGTTAACGGCTACAAAGTACTCAATTCAGTTGAAGAACCTTGCTTTACGCTAGTGGCAACAATTACTTCCTTCCCTATAAATATATACATATATAGCTTTTACCTTTAAATAACCCACTAAGAATGACATTTCATAAACACCAACGAAACCATGCAAAAATTTCTCCATCTATTTAATCTTGGTCTATCTATCTATCTATCTATCTATCTATTCTTGCTAATATCTATATTCATCTCTTACGAATTTCAAAGATATTTATCTATGTTTATCTATATGTCCATCAATCGATCCAGTTATTGCAGTCTGTTTGAATCTCTCAGACTCACTAATAATGTATATTAAGAGTCAACCTTAAAACTGTCTAGAAACAGAAAGTTTAATTATTAAAATGTATAATTTTGAATGATGAAAGTTTCTTTTGTAATTAATTATGTATACTACAAAACATACATAGACTTAGCCGTATGACCTGGAAGTCATAAAACTGTCCACCAATTATTTTGATAAAGGAGATAACAGCGGGGATACAATTAACTCCTCTGAAAATATTATATAAATAAACTTATATGAAAGTACATATATCACAATATATGTTATCTTGATATACTCAGAAGACAAAGATCAAAAAAAAATTACAATAACGTTTCGCCAATAGTTCAACGCTGTTAAAAGTATACATGGGAATTAAAAATGCTAATACATTGGAATTTGAAATTAAGTGGAGTAAGCCAAAAGACGTGCTTCCACGTGTAATGAGGGGCCTGTATCTTGTAGACTCCGTTTAGGGGGTAAGTTTATGTCTTATT
This sequence comes from Sepioteuthis lessoniana, assembly GCA_963585895.1. Lineage (NCBI taxonomy): Eukaryota > Metazoa > Mollusca > Cephalopoda > Myopsida > Loliginidae > Sepioteuthis > Sepioteuthis lessoniana. The sequence continues at coordinate 127,568,580 of OY757910.1, forward strand.
GGGTTAACAAAATCAGACGTTTGCCGAACGGTTTTCCGCCCAAAATATGGACTCAGCAAACATAAGGACACGATTAAAACAACACAATATGAAAACAAAAATGGAAAGAAAAACAACAGTATGAATACTTTAAGTAACAAACTACGAATGGTACACAAGATGACCAGGGCATGGATATAAAAAGGAAACCTCAATAAAGAAACTAAATTTGTTTTAAAAACAGTTCAGAATAATGCTGTTCCAGTGGATAATCGAATGAAAATAAAAAGGAGTGAAAAGATAAATAGATACTCGGATCTTACCAAGGAAATAAAAACGTTGTGAAACAGCGATATGGCTTTTAGTTGGTGCGCTTGCATCAGTTCCAAAATGCTATGAAAGCAGACTGAAAAAAATAGAAGCTCGGAAGAATTATTGATAACCAACATGAGGGATCTGATTAGCATTCTATGATAATGAGCGGCTCTGTTATCAGGAATGCCCCACGACAATCTAAGCAAGCCCTCAAATTAGAGACACCAACGAGAAATTCGATTTTAGAAAAGAAAAAAGCTTGAAATTCACTGTTATTTGTGAAGTAACCGAATACGAAAAGGATATAGTAAAAAAAAAAAAGATAGAAATCTAGAAAGAATGTGCTCGATTTAAGACAACAAGATAAAGACTTGCCGATCAAGTTAGGACAATAATAAAGAAAGGTTTTTCTGACCTTAAAATACAAGGAATATACAAACTAATTGGGAAACATGTCAACAAGACCCAAATACAGTGGCTGAAATGTTCAATACAGAAAAACAATAACGCTCTTACCAAATTGAAATGCAAGTAATAATAACCAAAGCACCACACATCCCAACACAACAGAAAAAACTTCACACAAGAAGATAAAATCAATGCAGTGATTATGAATATAATCATGTCTGAAAAGAAGACCACATTACCATCTCTCAGGAACCAAGACTGGAAAACATTAAAGGCAGAAACTAAGAAATAAAATAAATTATCAACAAATAACTTAACGAACAACATAAGTGAATTAAACGAACTGATATATGCATGAACAAAACTAGTATGTGCTAACATCAGTGCTCCACTACAGAACACGAACAGAAATTCATAATCAGGATGGGAAATTAAACATGAAACACAAATAAAAAATTTATAACAACCAAAAATAATAAAAGAATATAAATGCAGGAATATGTTGGAATGAAAAGAGAAAAGTACCACAGCAAGCCAAACAGAATATAGAAATCAACGAGATAAATCGGAAGTTAGAGTCAAGCGTAACAGAGCAAGCAAAACAAAGAATGCAAATCGAGAAAATAGATCAGAAGGTGCCCGTGGTGTAATGGTTATCGGTGTAGGAATTGGACACGGCGACACGAGTTCAAATACTGGACGAGACTGATTGTATTTCACATAGCACTAATACCCTTGGGAAAGGTATGAATCCAATTATTCTCCCTCCAGCTATGGGTAAATAGTAGGGCAGACTAGGTTCTTCAGCTTTGGTAAGGCAACTAGTACAGGAGAAGGAAAACTCTGAATTCAAACCTGCTAACTCCGCTTAAAAAATTGACCTTGTGTTATATCCTGCCCGAGCGGCAGCGTGTAGGGGAGAATGCACGCAAACATATCAAAAACCGAATGCAGGAGGTAAAACAATCTCGGAGTAAAATATGGGAATGGAAAGGACATAGTTCAATAGCCGAATCGATAAACCTCCTTAAAAATGAGCTACAAGGAATCAAAGAAGTCTCTAAGGCCAAAATATTCTCGGATTCACTCCAAGTGAAATTCGAAAATGCCAAATTGGAAAACCTCAGACCATGATGGATTCTGGTTCAAGAAACCCACTTCCATCTACAACAGACTGGCTCTCGAAATGAATAGATGCTTTAAAGAAATAGCCATACCCGAATAGATGACCAAAATAAAAATGGTTCTGATACAAAAAGACCCCCCAAAAGAAACTGTCCTAACAACTATAGACACGCAAGCTGCCTACCGAGGATGTGGAAAATAATAAGAGCACGAATTACGGTGGAGATTTACTAGTCGCTATTAAATCACGGACTGTAACCCAAAAGACAGAAAGGATGCCATAAGGAAACAAAAGGATCTGGCGATCAATTATGTTCTGATGAACACATTCTCAAGGAGAGCAAAACGAGACAAAAAAATTGTGATTGCGTGGATTAACTACAAAAATGCAAAGGATATATTTCCATAAAGACGGATAACATACTGTCTCAAAAATGTACAAGATATCTGACAAAGTCATTAAGTTTCTCGTTAAAACCATGAAAAACTAGAAGGTGGAATTGACAGCAGTAGGAAAAAAGTTAGCTGAGGTGAAAATGTTGTATACTATAAAAACGAACTCAGGAAACAAATAGGAACACTTTTCGACAGTGACGCTTGTGTGGAGCAGGAAAGCAATTGAAGAGATTTCGCGCAGACGGCGTAGCTCTCAAGATTTGGAACTGCTAGCAGGAACTGACTTCAGCCTAAATTGTTATATTCTTAAAACTCCTGCACCACCCACACCCAATGCTTGTTTTCCATTGGTCATGGCTTACACCCATGCAATGCCTGTTCTCCATTTGATCATAGCTTACACCCACGCATTCCTTGTTTTCGGTAATCATTTTGTTGATTCTATCAATGGCCCGATATATCAGTCAAAAATATCCAGCGGGTTCATTGCTGGTCAAGGTAATATATAATCAATTACATACTTAGGAACTGCACAGGGGGCTGCAAACTTACTAAAGCACAACAAATAAGATTAGCCCCCCCAATATAGACCGACAAAATAAAACTGTTAGCTAAAAATTAAAAAAGAAATGGAGATCCGAATACAAACGAGGAAAACATACAGTTAGGATATGTGGATGAAAATTGCCATAGAAAAATGTGCTATGCTAATAATAAGGGGAAAAAGACAAATGACGGAAGGAATAAAACTACCAAATCAGGAAAAAAAAAATAGAATTTCTGGAGAAAAGGAAATTCACAAGTACTTGGGAATATCAAATAAGTGGAGATGAAAGAAAAAAAAATTAAAAAAGAATGTCCCAAGTGAACGAAAAAACTACTCGAAACCAAAGTGTATAGCAGTTATATTATTAAAGGGATAAACATCGAGGTTGTGTCCCTTTGAAGATAATAAGAACCATTCTTGATTTCGAAGAGGGAATCACTTCAACAAATAGACCGGTGAACAAGAAAACTGATGACTTACATCCGTGAGATGACATAGATAGACTCTATGTATCAAGAAAAGAAGAAGAAAGAGGACTCGCCAGCATTCAAGTTAGTGTCTATACCTCAATTCAATGACAAGAGGACTGCAATAAAAAGAAGCAAAGAAAGACAAATCACAACGACCGGAAACAACATAAACTGTACAATGATCAACAGAGCAACAATAACAAATAAACAAAAATAAGAAGAAAAATAAATGGATATTATAAACGACGAACATGCAAAATCTCACTCTACATGATTTGGATATGGCAAAAATACGGAAACCTTAAAAGAAAAACTGAATATCTTCAAATAACAACAAAAAATTTGCCTTAAGAATCAAATACGTTAAAGTAAAAATAGATAAGACGCAATAAAATAGTAAATATTGGTTATGTGGTGATAGCGACGAATCGATTGATCACATAATGCAGTAACTTCGCCCAAAATGAGTATAAGACTAGATAAGACTGGATGTAGATAGTTATCCACTGGGAATTGTACAAGTAGCTGAAAATTGACCACACGAATAAGTGGTATATGCACAACCCGGAATTCGTCCATGAGACGCTCTAACTTCAATGTGATTTAAAGATATAAACAGATCAACTATTTTTGATCAGACGACATGGGAACCTACTGAATAATGGAAATTCCCATATCAATGGAACACGGAGCAAAAATAAAAGAAAGCGAAAAGAGGCATAAGTTCGTAGACCTTGCCGGAGAACTGAAAACCTATGGAACATAACAGTGATCGTGATACCAAATGTATTTATTGCACTCGGAACAATCCTCAAAAGCTTGATAAAAGGACAAGAAGATTTAGAAATTTGAGGAAAAGTCGATACCAGCCAGACTATAACATTATTAAGATAAGGCAGAATTTTGAGAAAAGCCCTAGAGACTTGAGGATACATGCTGTCATTCAAACTCCAGTGAGAAACTCTCAGCGAACGCTGTTGTAAAAAAACCTTCAAGGAGTTACAATAACAAGCAATAAAACCGATTTTTTCATTTGGTGGATGTTGCTGTCCTAGTGGACCATTGGGTGAAAATGAAAAAAAGGAAAAGATAGACAAATCGATGGAACTTGAGAGGTAACTAAAAAACAAAATGAGTTAAAAGTTGAAATGATTACATAAAACTACGATCTATAATATGATAGATGTTATTTCTTTGAGTTGTGTGAAAAGTTTGTCCGAAAAAAAAGCAGTCTTTTCTTGTGAGCAAAGATTGTTTAGTCTGAGTGCAGATATTTTTTTAACAGAGATAGTTATGATTCATGAATGAAATATAGCAGTTATCGTTAACCAAAATCTGGAGATACGTTTTGTGTATGGATATGTTCTGTATGTGAGTATATCACAAAACGTATCTATTCCTTAAAAGTATATGCGGTTGCTGCTGATATTTTCATCAGCAGGGGACAGATTGAATAATAGTACAAATACTTTTTAAACAATAAAATGTAGACAGATTCATTGATGAAGAAAAATGATGTTGAAATTCAGTTCATTTTTGAAAGGAAAGAATATTGAATTTTCACTCCAAAGAAATAAACCGAAAAATTGAGTACATATGGAATAATTCCAACAGCTACCAAAGAAATATTCATTTAAAAGTTGCCTCGAAATTAGATAAAAGAGTTAATGATTTATCTATAATTTTGATTGGCTGAAAATTCTATTATTAACATTCTTCGACAGAAAAAATGTTAAAAATTATTTTCGGTTTTGATCGCGGCAAGTAAACTATTTTCGTTTCCGAATTATCTCAAGAAATTTTGAATTTAGACAGAAATTGGTCGATAAATGTAAAAATACTGATACAAAAATTACAGCTTCTAGAGCTGATTTTTTGCATAAAATTTGATTTTTTTTAATATGGAAATCAGATGATTTCCCATAAACCAGTCGAACAGGAGGACAAAAGTGATACTTATACTTGGTGCACCAGAAAGTCCCCTAAAGCTTAGAAAAGTGACTGAAATAATTGAAAATCAGAGTAAGAATCGAGACCAAAGACACCGCAGCATTGATAAGTACGAAAGATCTGAAAAGACTTGATGTCACTTAAACTCTATTGAAAGACCAACAGCTAAATCTGATCTTAAAAAAATAGCAAAAAGGGAGGAAGATAGGGACTGTGTAGCGATCCGACGACCCGAAAACTACAAAAAAAAGTGCAGAGGAAGATTGATTACAACGATCAGAAATGATTCAGAAGACAGAAAAATCAACAGAACAATAATAACTAGAAATAAAAATAGGAAGAACAACAATTCTATGGATATTTCAAGCGGCAAACAAGCGTAATCTTACGGGAGAAAACTTGTACATGACTAAGAAATGGAAACTTAAAGTGAAAAACTGAATCTCTTCTCATAGCACCATGAAACAACGCCATAGTGATCAACAATGTCAAAGCAAAAATAGATAAGAGGCAACAAAATAGCAAATGTTGATTATATGGTTATAGAGACAAAACAATAAATCACCTCATGAGCGAAAGCAGCAAATTAGCGAAAAAAATCTATAGGGCTAGACATGACAGGGTTGGGAAGATGATCCATTGGGAATTGTGCAAGAACTTTAAATTTGACTGTACAAACAAGTGGTATATGCATAACACAGAGTACGTCAGTGAAAATGAGAGACACAAACTTATCTGGGATTTTGAAATACAAACAAATCACCTAATCTAGAGATAGTAAAAAAAAAGAAAAGAGAATCCTCCCGAATAGTGGGGTTTGCCATCCCAGCAGACCACAGATTAAAATTGAAAGAATGTGAAAAGCGACAAAGACCTTGCTAAGGAACTAAAAAAAAATAATCGATCATGCCGGTGACGGTGATCCCAATGGTAATTGGTGCGCTCGGTACAGTCAGCAAAGATTGATTGAGAGATCAGAAGATTTGGAAATGGGAAGTCAAATTGAAACCATCAGAACTACATCATTACTAAAATCGACAAGAATACTGAGTAGAGTCCTGGAGACATGAAGAAGTGTGCTATCAATCAAACTCCAGTGGAAGGCCATCAGCAATAGTTGTGTGAAAAACTCTCAGAGGAGTATAATAATAACAATAATAATAATAATAATGATTATTATTATTATTATTATTATTATTGCAACGTGACGAGGGTACAAATTTGTGTTGTTGCGGTTGGAAAATGAGACTGGTTGAAGTGGAAATCAGTGGAAAAATCGAAACCATTCAGACCACAGCATTGTCAAGAATACTAAGAAGTGTCTAGTAAATTTGATGAGACTGGCTGTCACTCAAACCTCAGTGAAACACTCCTAGCTAATGCTGGTGTGAAAAACTCACAAAGTGTTAAATAATAATTATAATAAACCAAACGCAAAAGAAATTTTTGGAATGGAATAATCTAGAATCAGGTGCTATTCTAAATCTTAGGAAATATATCAAAGCTTCATAAATATCTGGATATATGCAAAAACTAAACAATTGTGAGGAAATGCTCGTTGGGTAGAGGTTAGTGCAATTTTCTTTTTTTTAAAAGTAACACTGGATTTTCTATGACTTGTAAAATCTGTTGGTGAATTTTTGTTATATTTTAATCTAAGAATCTTAATTTTTCTAATCGGCTAAATGTTTTTACCAGCTGAACTTATCAAGAGCCAACTTAAGAATTGCTTGAATTTACTGCGCCAAACTTAGAAATTTAGCATAAATTACTATAGAATCTTTTGCCGAGACGTTCAAACACTCCCAGTTATGTCAAATTAATTCCGTACCCCCCCAAAAAAAAACAAAAAACAAAAACACCCTAATCAAACGTAAAAGAAATTTTTGGAATGGAATAATCTAGAATTAGGTGCTATTCTAAATCTTAGGAAAGATATAAAAGTTTCATAAATATCTGGATATATATAAAAACTAAACAATTGTGAGGAAATGCTCGTTGGGTAGAGGTTAGTGCAATTTTCTTTTTTTTAAAAATAACACTGGATTTTCTATGACTTGTAAAATCTGTTGGTGAATTTTTGTTATATTTTAATCTAAGAATCTTAATTTTTCTAATCGGCTAAATGTTTTTACCAGCTGAACTTATCACGTGCTAACTTAAGAATTGTTTAAATTTACTTTGTTCCCCACCACCACTTTGACGACTTTTCCAATCGATAGGTTTTGTATTCCTGTATTTTCCGTAAAAACTTCAAAAATATCAATTGAAAAGTATCACCACAACATTTAAATGTATAAGTATTAGATATTCCCGTTAACCTGGAAATAGTCCTTCAGGCCGTCCAATTTGGTTGGTAAACAAAAAGTAGATCAACGGACTTTAACTAAGCTAAAACTTAGGTCCAGATTTTTTTTTTTTACATTATTTTATTCATTTAATTATTTATTTATTTTGTGGTCCGCAGCTTATGAACAGTCTCTGATTGTTCATGGTCACATCTGTGTCAGGTGCGCAGATCATAAACAACCCCTGGGCCACATTATACCACCCATGATAAAAATGTCAAATCACAATAGTACTCAAAGTGGGACCCAGGAAACAGGCCTGGGTGTCATGATCGGCTGATGCTCTCCTGATAGCCAACATGGGAGACCCGGTCGTCATCCTGTTGGCTGCTCTTTTTTCAGATACATAAACGACGACATAACAAACCACAACGAACAGAGACCTAAACGCAGAACATGGACTAGGGAAGAGAATGTACGTGCTAGAATGCTATTTCAGGGGCAACCCCTCACAAAGAGGCTACAGGAAAAGAATGATTGAGACCTGGCAAGAATGTTCGACATTTCAGACAACTAGCCAAAGGTTAGCGGATCAGGTTAGGACAATAACGAAGAAGGGTTGGTTTTCTGACTTAGAATTACTAGAAATCCATCAAAAAACACTGAAACAAACTATAACCCAGTACCAGACGCACCAAGTGGTGTCAAACAAAAACATTCCAACGAAAAAGAACCACAAACCTCGGTAAATGAAAACACCCTCTCCCAAACGATACACAATCAAACAACCAGGAAGAAACACTATCGCAAGAACAAAAAGTAAATGTAGAAAATGTAAAGAGAATCATGAATAGTGAAACCCCTAGTCTACCTTCATTAAGAAACATAGAATAGAAAACACTAAAGATAGAAACGAATAAAATAAATCACATACTACCTTACATACCAACGAATAATATAACTGAGTTAAATGAATTAATATATGCAGGAGCGAAATTAGTTTATGATAATATTGGGATCCCCTCAAAAAGCACGAAGAAACAGCAAAAACCGGGATGGGAAATTAGACTGGAATCGCAAATAAAAAAAACCTACGAAAACAAGCCCGAATGATGAAGAGAGGCTCTGAAATAAGCGGGGGAATAAGGAACAGGCAACATGGGGAAAAATAACAGTACAATTTGAGGAAATAACCCAGAAAATACTGGCCAAAGAGAGAAGATTAAAGAAATATGGACAAAGGTTAAAACAATACAGAAAAAACAGGACATTCCAAAACAACGAAAGGGAATTCTATCTACAATTGGGAGGGAGTGACACGAAAACATACCAACAACCGGATGCAAAAGAAACCGAGCAATTTTGGGCTAAAAGATGGGAACCAAAGAAACATAACGAATGGATAAACAACATTACAAGCGAGTTAGACGGACTTGAAGTAGGCCCCAAAATGGAAATTCATGTCGACTTACTCAAACCAACACTAAAAAGAATATCAAACTGGAAAGCACCAGGCCATGTTGGAATACATGGCTTTTGGTTCTAGAAATTTACCTCCGTTCACGGAAGACTAGCACTAGAGATGAACAGATGCTTACAAGACGCACACGTACCTGAATGGATGACCAAAGGAAAGACTACATTAATCCAAAAGGACCCTAGTAAAAGAACTGCCCCAAACAATTATAGACCCATAACCTGCCTACCAATGATGTGGAAAATACTAACAGCACAAATAAGGGAAAAGATCTACTATTCTCTAACAAGCCGCGGATTGTTTCCTGACGAACAGAAAAAATGCCGCAAAGGATCCAAAGGCACAGCAGAATTACTCTTCATAGATCAACACATCCTAAATAAGAGCAAGACAAGACGGAAAAATCTAGCTATGGCTTGGATTGACTACAAGAAGGCATACGATATGCTCCCACAACGCTGGATATAACAGTGTCTCAAAATGTACAAAATATCACATGAAGTCATAAACTTCATCGAACAGACCATGGAGACCTGGAGAGTGGAGCTGACAGCACGAGGAAAAGGCATAGCTGAAACAAAGATCCAAAGAGGCATCTTCCAAGGAGATGCACTATCGCCTTTACTATTCATAATAGCCATGATGCCACTGAACCACATACTCAGAAAATGCACTGCCGGATACAAACTCAGCAGATCGCAAGAGAAGATCAACCATCTAATGTACATGGATGACATTAAATTATTTGCAAAAAATGAAAAAGAACTGGAAACTCTCATACATGCAGTTAGAATATACAGTCAGGACATAGGAATGGAATTTGGCATAGAAAAATGTGCCATGCTCATGAAAAGTGGCAAACGACATATGACTGACGGAATGGAACTTCCAAATCACGACAGAATTAGGACGCTCGAAGAAAATGAAACCTACAAATACTTGGGCATCTTGTAGTCTGACACCATCAAACAAGTGCAAATGAAAGACTTGATCCGAATTGAATATCTCAGGAGAAGGCGAAAACTACTAGAGACAAAATTCTCCAGCAGAAACCTCATCAAAGGAATAAATACTTGGGCTGTGCCACTAGTCAGATATTCGGGACCCTTTCTCAAGTGGACTCAATAGGAACTTAAACAAATGGACCAAAGGACAAGAAAACTAATGACAATGCATAAGGCATTACACCCCGCAGACGACGTTGACAGACTATATGTTTCAAGAAAATATGGAGGAAGAGGACTTGCCAGCATTGAAGACAGCGTTGACACATCGATACAACGACTCAAAGACTATATACAAAAACACAAAGGAGGATTCATTAAAGCCACCAGAAACGAAACTGAGAACACGATGAACAAAAGAATGACAAAAACTAGGAAACAAAAATGGGAAGGAAAACAACTCTATTGGTGGTTTAAACGACTAATAAACAATATCTCACACGACAAAACATGGACGTGGCTAAGAAAAGGAAACTTTAAGAGAGAAACAGAATCTCTCCTAATAGCAGCAAAAGACAGCGCCATAAGAACCAATCATATCAAAGCGAGAATAGATAACACTCAACAAAATTGCAAATGCAGGCTATGTGGTGACAGAGATGAAACCATCAATCATATAATAAGCGAATGCAGCAAATTAGCACAGAGGGAGTATAAGGCGAGACACGACTCGGTCGGCAAGTTGATTCATTGGGAAATGTGTAAGAAATTTAAATTCGACCATACTAACAAATGGTATATGCACAACCAGCACCTGTCCTAAAAAATGTCACGCATAAACTCCTAAGGGACTTTAACATACAAACTGATCACCTAATCCCGGTCAGAAGACCAGACTTAATGATAATCAACAAAAAAAGAGAACTTGCAAAATAGTCGTATTCCTGTCCTGGCTGACCACAGAATAAAACTGAAAGAAAGAATCTCGACCTTGCTAGGGAATTGAAAAAACTGTGGAACATGCAGGTGACAATTATACCAATTGTAATTGGTGCGTTTGGAACAGTAACTAAAGGATTTCTAAAGGGACTAGAGGACTTGGAAGTTGACGGACGAGTGGAGACCATCAAAACGGCAGCATTGTTGAGAACGGCCAGAATACTAAGAAGAGTCCTGGAGACTTGAGGAGACTTGCTGTCACTCAGACTCCAGTGAAAAACCATCGGCTAATGCTGATGTGAAAAGCTCTAATGAGTGAATAATAGTAATAATAATAATAATAATAATAATAATAATAATAATAATAATAATGCAAGTACTTGAAACTGTTCCGAATAACCTCACTATTACCATTTCTATTTGAAATAGCCATGGTGCAACGCATTCATACTTTAAAAAAGCACAAACGAGGCTACAAATTTACAAATTCACAGTAAAAGTTTAACCACCTTATGCATATTGATATCAAGATATTTTCCAAGAATAAAAACTCTCTTCTAGTTCTTTAGAATTTAGAGCCAAGTTATGCGAATCTAATTTGGGATTGAAATGTCCACCAAGTTTATAATGATAAAAGGGAAAAGAGAAATTTCTGAAATAACAGAACTGCCAAATCAGGAAAGAATCAGAAGACTGGAAGGAAAATCTGGAGACTAAAAAAAGTACAAATACATAGAAATATTTCAAGTACATACCAATAAGCAAATAGAGATTAAAGACAAAAAAAAATTCATAAGTAAATTATGTCATTTAGACATCACTAAAAAAATAGTTAAAACTAGAGTGGAAAACTAGTATATACTGAAAATAATGATCCTTTTAAAAGTTAGTTTAGATCTTAATGCTTTCTTTGAGTTAAATTAGATTAAAAGCTAAAGATTTAGTGTCGTGAATATAATGCTAAACTGTATCTGGAGTTTAGACTCTATTTCTGGAGATTGAGTAAGTGTGGATCCCTCTACGTTGCCATTAATCCTACGTATACTCTAACCGGTAATGATACTATGCGTTAGTATCCTATCTATGTATCAAATTGATGTTTGAAGATTTCTTGCATCAGATTAGAACAATTAAAAACATATAATTGTGTGCAAAGTATCTGAGAACAGTTACTGAAAATTATGACTTTTAATAGTCTTTAAATACATGAAAACATAATAACATGCAATAAAAAATCAACTAAATAATTCACCAACCTCAAATTTTTTCATGACAATCTCATGATACTCTGTCTTTTTCTGTCATTTTCATGTTTCTGGAGTGCAAGTGTGATAAGACATTACATTGTTTAGACATCAAATCTGTATTTCACAGCTTACTTTAATAAAACAGCTCATGTATGAATATAGTGAAGTCATTTTATTTGCATTCTTTTACGTTTTCAATGTGCTCCATTTCATTTCCTCGAAATGGATATTTTAAACTCTTTCCCATCAGATATTTCAGAGATTGTAGAAAAACTAACATTTCAAAATGATCGTAATTAGGACCACAATTTCTTCTTTGTCAAACTTTACCTCATAAATCTACCATATATGATTGTTATTAATTTCAGCAAATATCTTCAAGTTTTTTTCAAGTTGGCCTGCATCAGGGCAAGTGATTGGGTAGTCAATATTTCTCTTGTCAAAAGATCATGATTTCTTTTTATCAACCAAATATCGAACAACGAAAGTTTAAAATTATAGATCTAAATTGAGAGAAGCTTCTAGCTTTTCGTGAATTTTGGGGCTACTTCATTCGAAACAAACACAATATCACTTGAAAACATAGTTTACACCCATATACACGCATACAAAAATACGAACAATATCATAATACACTTCCTATTCTTAAAAGTGTACACACAAATACAAAAATAGAAACATACACACACACACACACACACATATAAATATATATATGTGTGTGTGTGTGTGTGTGTGTGAGAGAGAGAGAGAAAATGTGCACTCAAGCATTGATATACAGCGTTCTTCAACAGAAGACTGTCTTTGCTTGTATTTATACAAGTGTTATATATTTATGAAGAGAGAGGGAAAGAGAGAGAGAGAGAGAGAGAGAGAGAGAGAGAGAGAGAGAGAGAGAGAGATTGGTAGGGAGAGAGAGTTTTAATTTGTGTTTAATCAGTTAGATTGTTAAGTCAAGTGGTTTTAGCTAGTGGCCAAATATTGATACTTGTCCTGTCTGTAACAGCACATATCTGAAATCTGTTTGAATAAGAATTTTCTCCAATATGACATATATATATATATATATATATAAATATATATATATGTGTGTGTGTGTGTATGTGTGTGTGTGTGTGTATTTCAGTGTGTCGTTGTGGCTGCATCGGTGATGATGCGTTAAAATCTTGAACATATTCCCTTGTTAAAAAGCCAAAGCGGTCAAGATTATTAAATCAATAAAAATATTTCACCAACATTAATGCTTGTATTGTTTCGTTGATATCACACACACACACACACACACACACATATATATATATATATATATATATATGTATGTATATATATATATATGCAAAAGAGATAAAACAAGAAGGATATTTATTTTGTGTTATTTATTGATTGATTGTTTCAACTATTTTTGACATGAATTCATCGTCAAGCGAAAAGTTTTTGTGGAGAATAGTTGGCTAAAAGATATTACAGTTATTTTGTAATTAGGTTGATATAACAGAAGCGATTAAAAATGCCCTGGTTACATATCATATACATTCTTATGTAAAAAAAAAGTTGATCAATTGCGAAGCAAAAAATATTATTATTAACTGATTTATTTGAAGTGTGCATTGTTCTAAATATTGCGTGTTTATCAAATTTTATTGGATTTATTGTTACATTCATACGTATTACTTTTATCATATAAAATGTTGTTTGTTACTATATCCTTTGGTCGTCAATTTATATAGTACCAACATCGAATTTATAATAGGGTTATATTCAATGTCTGAATTGTAATAAAAAATATGTGGGTGAGGCTTCCTCTAGAATATAAAACGAACAGATGAGCGCAAAATAGATTTTAAAAGAGCAGACATAAAGTACACATTGGTCAAACATACTTTAGAAACTAATCAAAACTTTAGATTTGAAGTTTCCAAGATGTTAGGTTGCATGCAAATTTATTGAATCTAGAAAAATGTCGAATCAATTAGCATTTCAAACCAAAATACTATAAAACTGAGATAATATTTTTTTCAATTTATCTTCTTCTTTGGTTAGATTATTATTACATATATATATATATATATATACACGTGGTGCATTCAATAAGTATACAGACCTTTTTTATAGTCATTTAAAATTGTCCTAGACTCTTGAAAATTCAGTATGTTATTGCTATACTTCTCATGAGGTGACTGACCAATTTTTATGATTTCAAGTTCAAATGAACTGCTACAGCAGGAATTGGAATACACGATACGAAAGCCTGATTATCACAGCTGTAGAATTGCAAAAATACAATCTGGTCGTGAGGACACTTTAGAAGAACGATATGCAATAAAATTATGTTTTAAACTTGGAAAAAAAGCTACAGAAACGAAGGTCATTGACCTGATCACACAAGATGACATCCATGGGGCCTTCCAGAAGTTGTTGGAATGATACAACAAGTGCATTGCAGCCGCAGGAGATTACTTCGAAGTGGACTAGAGTTTCATGTGTGTACTATCAATAAAAGTGCCTATAGGAAAAAAGTCTGTAAACTTTTTTAATGATCCGCTTATATATATATATATATTTGATTGAATATTATAGATATTTTTCATATACATATTTTTTTCTTAATCCTTTCGAGTTGGCGTATCGATCCTTTCATATCAAGCTGGAATTGGTTAATAAACCTTCCATAATTAGTTTTTCCCAAGTACCATCAACTCAACTTTGGGCCATCATTGTAGGAGGATGTATTATAAAAGTGATGTAACTTTTGTATATACATTTCTACTTTGTAAGAATGAGCGTTTATACTGGTGTATTGCGTAAGGTTTACTTTATAAATTTGTTTCTATAAATAGCGTAAGTAGCTGAACACATTAAATACATTAGCACTGAATTCAAAATAAATACTTTTAAGTTTGGGTTGTATATTTCTAATATGTAGTGCCCCAAGAATCTGTAGTTTTTGCTTGTTATTTTTTCGTTCTAATATTGTTGTGTTTTCGGAAGTATTTTATGAATTTCAGTTGTTGGTCATTAATGTTTTTTAGATGTTGGGCTATGTAACAGGTATCAGAAGGGAGCATAGTAAGTCTTCTCCATTCGTCAGTTGAAGTTAAACGACGTATATATTGTTATTTTCAGAAATACAATATTTGAATTGATATATAACGTTAGTTTTTTGCAAAACTCCTATCGAGGGAGAAGAATTATTATTCATGACTAAGTTGGAGGTTTTTAATTTTTTATAGGATATAATAAGTTTTATCTTTTTATTAGGGTCAGTGGGAATTATGTTTCTTTGAATCAATTTTTAAAAATATTTTTATCTAATTTACAATTGTAGTGCATTTGGTTGCAGTAACAACGTTCGATAAAAGCTTATTTATTGGGTGGAGTGTTGCAGTGTTTATTTTGTTGGCAAATATTTTAATTCTACGTTTAATTTGTTCATCAACAAGATATTTTGGGAACCTATTATGGATGAGAGTTTGTTTCATGCTTTTTTAATTTTTTATACAATATTGTTTGGAAGGTGGATATTAGGTTTGGCACGGGATATTAGGTTATTAATAACTGCTTTTTTTATATCGGAAGGGATATTCACTTTTAAAGTTGAGGTTACAGGAGTTGTTATTAGTGGGCTTTTTGTAAGTAGAGACAGTGAAGTTATTATTATTGTTAGCATCAATCAGAACATCTATAAAAGAAATTTTATTGTTTTTGTTAAGCTCATGAGTTAACTTAAGAACTGAATTTTTTTAGAGGTGTCTTGTAGTATGTTGATTTCACGAATATCCTTAGCAAGAATAAATATATCATCCACATATCTTAGGTATTTTGAAGGTTTTCTAATGCTATCACATATTTTATTTTCAAGGTTAGACATATTGAAATTCTAAAGATCGGGCCCAGGACAGATCCCATAGATATCCCTTTTTAACAAATGTAAATTTTACCTAGGTGGTCGTTATATACAACTTCCGTAGTACATGTTAGGCGTATATTTTGAAGTATATTAGGGTTGATTTTAAGAGGCGGAAGGGATAGCTTTTTGTCGATATTATAGATAACATCAATGGTTTCATTGTTAGGTACATTAGTGAATAGATTTTCAAAATCAAGTGAATCTAATAAACCATTATTAGGTTTAAGTGCATGTAGAACTTCAATTAATTCATCAGTTGATTTTATGTTATATTTACTTGGTAAGTTTTGTGTAATAAGTTGTTTCATGGCTTTTGTGAGTTCATAAATTGTTGTAGGTATTTGTGAAATAATTGGGCGCAGATAACGATAACGATTATGTATTTTTATGGCTCCGTATAAATAGTCGGGTTTATTGTGACCGATTATTTTGGGTAGCTTTCTGTTATTACGTTCTGCATTATTAGCAGTAATTAGTTTATCACATTTTGATTTTAGTTGAATGATGAGATACTTATGCAACGTTTTGAATTTGGTGTGGTCATCGAGAATATTTTGTAGTTTTGAATGGTAGTCGGTTTTATTGAGAACTATAAACATGTTTGTTTTGTCTGCTTTTTTATGGTGATGTTGCGAGGATCCCTAATTCTTTAGTCTTATTTTTTAGTTGTTGAGTAAGTAATGGACGTTGTTTTTTGTTGTATGTATTTTTGATGGCTTCAGCCTTAAGGAGATCTCGGAATTCAGGCTTGATTGAAATCAACTTTTTATACCGGAGTTTTGAAATATACTGATATAACATTTCTATTTCTGTATTTTTGTTGATGCTAGTATATCCTTGAAATAAATGGCAGTTAGGTCCCAAGTTGAGATAATCTTTTTATTGTTGAGTTAAATTACTGTTCAAGAGGTTGATATATTTGTCAATATTATTTGGAAGTAGTAAGAAGCCTTTGTAGAATTTGTTATCCTTTTTGAAGTGTTATTTTGTAAATGACTACGAAAAGTCTGTAATCTACTTTATGGAGTTATTAAGGTGTAATGGAGCTTTCAAGTTTTTCTCGTAATGTTTGTGTTTCAATATTTAGTTTATTGATATTATCCTAACAGTCTGTAACTTTTTTCCTCACGATATCAGGTCTGTATTCCAAAAGCTGTTATATCTATGAGTTGCAGGATCATATAGTTTAAAATAAGTATATCGGGCAGCATTTCTTCATTGATACATATTTGATGAAATACATCCCCTCCCCGATGATGGGTTAAGGTTGGACAGAAAGTACTTGGGAAATAAGCTGTTATGAAAAGTTCATTAACCAATTCCAGCCGGATATCATAAGATCGACACGGCAACTCGAAAGGATTTGCAAAAAACATGCAGAAAATGTCTATAATGTTCAATCAAGTATGTATCAATGAAGAAATTCAATGCATCCCATATAGATAGATAGATAGATAGTCGAATTAAACATCGATAGAAAGAATTTAACACTTATAAAGAATGTTTTAAAACAATCTTTTTTCTTTTTTTTCCATGTAATAACTTATTTCTACAAATAAAATCATCCTCTGAGGACCTTGTCTTTTTTCATCTCTATACATATTCACACACACACACACACACACACACACACACACACACACACATATATATATATATATTACAGCCTGGTTAGTTATAATTATAAATTTAACCAGGATGAAAAATGATTAATAATGAAAAATATGAGTATTTAGAATTATTTAAGATAGAAACGAATATGGTTTATAAAATGTCCTTTCAAGACTTGTGTGATCATGGCTCTTTATAGCTCCTTTTACCAGTAAACTGAGTATTACCATAATTGTACTTGGAGGAGATTGTGAAGTGGTTTCCCAAAAGCCTTCTCCAGAATTTAAAGTTTTCATTCCCTAAGACTGATTATTAATAATCATGATGTGAGAGGCCAAGCAACCCTGTTTTTTTTTGTTTTTTTTTAATACTGTTAACAAGCAGAGAGGAAAAGATTTCATACTTTTCTCAAGGTAATTAGCATAAAGTTAATCCAAACTTTTGTTTGGAATTTAAATTTGGCTCGCTATTTTCATCTTTTTTTAACCACATCAAACACTCTGGAACACATAGATATACAAACATCATACATACTTAGCCTTGTGCCAGAGTAAGTAAAGCTTCGTAAAAACAGAACATAATATATATTTTTTCGTATTTATTGACACATGTATTAATTTTTTGAAATGTACATAAAAGGGACAAATTCGCTTGTTTATGGAATGGAAATGCTATATTCACAAGAGAGCTAGTGTGAAGCAAATGCAAACAGCCTCAACTGGAATTTGGATTCGGCATGTTGATTCCATTCTACATAGAAGTAACCATTAGAACACCCTAAACTACTTCTCTTTGCAAATACAATTTGAAAGTGTATATTTATAAGATGCACTGACAAATCGTAAAGCCTAAATATGTATAAGCAGTAAGAGAATTCGATATTTATAAACAAAAATACAAATTTGATAGACCCACAACTGTCAAGTGTGTATGAAATGTTTTTGTAGATGTATTTTACTCAATATTATATGATTTAACACGTAGTTTCCACATATCGATTTGACATAGTGAACCAGTGAAATCTCATAGTATCCTGTTTGCCTTCTCTAATCCCAGGATATTTCGTTAGTCCTTAGAATATGTTCCTATTCATAGATACCTGTAGGTCTAACAGAGAGTATTTTGGAATTGTAAAATGGAATCAAATCTCACTTCTGCTCGCACGAGGGCAAGAACTTATCTGCTGACGATGAGGTTAATGGTGCTCGATTGAGTCGACCAGGACATATTTACCAACCCCTCGGTACAAGTAGGACGCTACACAAGGTTAATTTCTAAACGGAGCTTAGAAGTTTGAAATTAAGATATTTCCTTCTCTTAGACCTGTTGCTATACCAAGATCAACGACCCCAGTCAGCTATTCGAGTTACACATTGCTGAAGGGATCATTGTTGGATTCATGCTTTTCCAATGTTATTAGAGCTATATGAAATAGAAACAGCTTCGTCCAGAAATTGAACTCGCGCCGTCCTGTTCATTTCCTACAAGAGTAACCACTATACTATAAAAGTCTCCTTATATATATATATATATATATATATAGTGTATTGCAAAAGTGAGTACACACCTCCCATTTCTGCAGATATTTAAGTATATATCTTCATGGGACAACACCGACAAAATGACACTTTGACACAATGAAAAGTAGTCTGTGTGCAGCTTATATAACAGTTAATTTATTCTTCCCCTCAAAATAACTCAAAATATAACTATTAAAAGCTAAACCCCTGCCAACAAAACTGAATACACCCCTAAAAAACTACACCCTAAATGTCCAAATTGAGTACTGTTTGTGATATTCCCTCCAAAATGTCATGTGACTCATTAGTGTTTCTATGCCCATGTGTGCATAGGGAGCAGGTGTGTTCAAATTTTTTGTGAAGCTCTGACACTCTCTCATACTGGTCACTGACATGGCAAAGAACTCTCTGGGGATCTTAAAAGACGTATTGTTGTGCTACATGAAGATGGCCAAGGCTAGAAGAAGATTGCCAACACCCTGAAACAGAGCCGCAGAACAGTTGCTAAGATCATCCAGTGTTTTAAAAGAGCAGGGTCCACTCAGAACAGGCCTCGGATAGGTCGTCCAAAGAAGCTGAACGCACGTGCTGAGCGTCGCATCCAAATGCTTTCTTTGAAACATCCGCGTAGGAGTGCTGTCAGCATTGCTGCAAAAATTGAAAAGGTTGAGGATCAGCCTGTTAGTGCTCAGACAATACACCGCACTCTACATCAAATTGGTGTGCATAGCTATTACCCCAGGAGAAAGCCTCTTCTGAAGACGATACACAAGAAAGCCCCCAAATAGTTTGTTGAAGACATGTCAACAAAGCACATGGATTTCTGGAACCATGTCCTATGGTCTGATGAGATGAAGATTAATTTGTTTGGTTCCGATGGCTTCAAGCATGTGTGGCGGCGACAAGGTGAGGAGTACAAAGATTAGTGTGTCATGCCTACAATCCAGCATGGTAGTGGGAATGTCATGGTCTGGGGCTGCATGATTGCTGCAGTTGTTGGAGAGTTACATTTCACTGAGGGAAACATGAACTCCAACATGTACTGCGAAATACTGCAGCAGAGCATGATCCCTTCCCTCTGGAAACTGGGTCGAAGGGCAGTGTTCCAGCATGACAATGACCCCAAACACACCTCCAAGACGACCACTGCTTTACTAAAGAAGCTGAGGGTAAAAGTGATGGACTGGACAAGCATTTCTCCAGACTTGAACCCAATAGAACAACTTTGGGGGATCCTCAAGCGGAAGGTGGAGGTGCGCAAAGTCTCAAATATCCGCCAATTCCACGACATCGTCATGCAGAGGAAGAAGAGCATTCCAGTGGCTACCTGTGAAACTCCGGTAAACTCCATGTCCAGGAGAGTAAAGGCAGTTCCGGATAATGATGGTGGCCACATAAAATATTGACAGTTGACATGGTGTAGATTAATATTGACAACTTTCTCTAAGAGGTGTACTCACTTTTGTTGGCTGGGGTTTAACTTTTGATGGCTATATTTTGAGTTATTTTGAAGGAAAGATAAATTAACTCTGTTATATAAGCTGCACACAGACTACTTTACATTGTGTCAAAGTATCATTTTGTCAGTGTTGTCCCATGAAAAGATATACTTAAATATCTGCAGAAATGGGAGGTGTGTACTCACTTTTGTGATACACTATATATATATATATATATATATGTGTGTGTGTGTGTGTGTATGTGTGTGTGTGTGTATCACGATATCTACAAAGAATTTATATTGCTCAAAGCTATACTATTATAAAAACATACATTGGAAATGGTTCTGAATTAGTATTTTATAACGATCGTCTGCTCTCTCTCTCTCTCTCTCTCTCTCTCTCTCTCTCTCTCTCTCGCTCTATCTTTCTGTGTTTCTCTGTCGTTTCTATCGCAGTATCTATCTATCTATCTCTTGAGGCGTTCATAGTGTAATGACTACGTCATAGAAAATGGACAAGATTAAATCCTGGACGAAGTTCTTTGCATATGATATAGACTTAGTAAAGGTATAAATCAGACTTTTCTCCTACCAGCAATAGAGAGTAGTACAGGCTGTGTTTTTTTGTAGGACTAGTATAGGAAAAGGATTTTCTGAATTCAGATACTTTAAACATGGTTTAAATATTCACCTTGTGTAACGTTATGTTCTTTCGGAGGCGCTAGTCAGTATATATATATATATATATATATATATATATATATATGCATATATATATGCCTATATATATATATATATATATATATATATATGCATGTATATATATATATATATACAACCGTATTATTTAGCATCTATATTCCCATATTATTGTGTAGCTGAATGTGTAGTCGAATAAGACGACAAATGCATTCAATGTTGTAGACTTTCAGGCCTACATTCTTTTATTTTCTGAATTTGTAATCTTGCGCGTCGTGTTATCCCGATTATAGATCAGAGTATTAATGACATTTGGATTTAGTAAATTAGGTTACACAAAAACAATTCTATTACATTACCCAGGAACATTTTAAAAGATAATAGCGTTTATTATTCCGTAGTACACATATATATATATATATATATATATATATATATATATATATAATGTGATATTGCTATGCATAATCATTCACTGTTCAGACGTTATAGATTGAAAAGCTTTTAGTGTAATTTCTTTAATCATATTTGTGTATTAGTATATATATATATATATATATATATGTGTGTGTGTGTGTGTGTGTGTGTGTGTGTGTGTGTGTGTGTGTGTGTGTGTGTACATGGATTTTAGATATAGTTTATTCCTATGATTCTAAAGGATATTAGTAGTATTCAGAGAAGTTCAGGAACTTTTAATCCTTTATTGGTTGCATTTTTTTCTAATGTACTCATTTATTTTTCTTGATTGGTTCCCTTTGTAAATGCTATAATGTTAAAAAATGTTTTCTTTACGATCATTTCTTAACATAATAATCAGTACAAGGGCTGAAGTCTCATTTTTTCGATGACGAAAAAAGCGGACAAACACTTCCATTTAAAGTAAATCTTAAAAGGGTAATTTTTTTATGAAGAGAATAACACAAGAATCATGTTTAGTATTTAACTGGGTAATGTTTTTACGGGGCTTTAATGTGTAATATTAAACGGTAAATTCAAACGGTAAGTTTAAACATTAAGTTCTGTAGCTTTCTAGTTCAGATACTGATTCGAAAAGATAACACAGACAATGAAGTTTTTAAAAGGAATTTTATACAAAGGAAACAAAAAGAAAGGGATAGAAAAGATAAAGAGTTGCAAATTTTATTGCAATTTGCTGGAACTTATCTGAGAGAGTGTCCGGGAAACAAAGTTCTTTGAATTAAGTATTTTTCATTTCTTTTTTGTTTTGTCGAAATGTTTCAGAGTTCATTTAAGGTTCTCTTCAGCAGAATTCTCGGTTGAATTTTCTTTCAGTTGTTTAAGTTGGGAGAATTTCTGTAGTCGACTTTCGTTTGGTTTTCCTTTTACTTCTTGGAAAGCTTCTTGACTGTTTAAAATATTTTTCGATAATTCAAGAAGCAAGTCTCGAAACCCATGAAGTGGTTTAAGTTTTTGTGCCTTTAGTTTGGTCCCCGATTTCGTACTTTCATTTGATTTGGATTTTATTTCTTGCGAAGCTCCATTCAAGAAGTGAGTAACGAAACGCACCTGCTGGCTATTTTTCCTGCGTCAGTTCCATCCCCGAATTCGAACAGAGGGTTTAAAATAGTCCTCGACAAAAAGTGGAGGTAGTTTTTTGGTGTCGTATTGTCTGGGATTACTTCTCCCTTTTCCACTTGGGGCAAATCAAGTGTCACGAATGGTCAGCTTGATTTTTTTGTTAGAAATAAATGTTTTTACATTGGCCGGACTGATCTCGTTAATACATATGAAAAAAGATTGATGATTGGTAAACTCTAAAAATATATTAAAAAATAATCAAGTGAGGATATTCTTACGAAATGTTTATTGCGTAATTTTAAAAAAAAATCAGCGTTTTTTATAGTATGGGAGTGCATATGGATCCGTATGAGTGTATATGGCAGGAATACATCTATAATAGAAATTTAAACATTTCTGTCTGTTAACATAACGTTTATAAAAAGTATATATTTAAAGAAATTGTTTAATAATAAATAATTTAAAATATATTAGTGTATAAATATTAACTGTTATGGAAGATGCAAAGATACAATGCTCATGAAATAAGTTTCCTGTTTTTTTTTCGTATGGACACTTTTATTAATAGTACACACATGAAACTCTAGTCCCCTTCGAAGTAATCTCCTCCGGTTGCAATGCACTTGTTGTACCGTTCCAACAACTTCTGGAAGGCCCTATGAACATCTTCTTGTGTGAGCGTGTCAATGACCTTCGTCACAGCCTCTTTCATCTCCTCAATTGTCTCATAACGACAGCCTCTGAGGTTAGGTAATAACCAAAAGTCACAGGGAGCCAGGTCTGGAATATAGGTAGGGTGAGGAACTGTCTTGATGCGCATCTTTGTCAAATAGTCTGTGACAAGGATGTAGTTGTGGACTGGTGCATTGTCCTGGTGGAAATGCCACTGACCCGATTTGAAGAATGCTGGCCTCTTCCGACGGAATCTCTTCCTGAACTCCTTTGAAACCTCAATATGGTATTCATTGTTGACTGTCCAGTGTATGTAGATAATGCCAGTACTGTCAAAAAAGGGATCATAGAATGTTTGTGGGTGGATTTGCTCTGTCTGGCCTTCTTGGGTCTGGGAGAGCCAGCATGCTTCCACTGAGAAATCTGTCTCTTGGTCTCTGGGTCATAACAGTAGATCCAACTTTCATCGCAGGTCACCAGAGTATCAAGAACTGCGGGATCTGAATTGATCAGCTCAATCACCCCCTGTTGTAATGACAACATCTTTCTTTCTGTTCTTCTCTGAAGACCCTTGGGACAAACTTCGTGCAAATCTTCCGCATCTTCAGTTCCTCGAGAATAATTCTGAGTACAGTTCCCACACTGACATCAAAATGTGCACTTATTGTCTCTAGAGACACACGACGGTCCTTATCCATGAAATTCTTTATTTGTTCAATCAACTCTGCACTAACTTCCTTATTCCTCCCACACCTCTCATCATCCCTCAAAGACTCCCTGCCTTCCTTGAATCTCTTATGCCACTCAAAAACTGATCCTCGATTCATGCAAGATGGTCGAAAAGCAGTCTTAAGCATTTCATACGTTTCTGTGGCCTTTTTTCCAAGTTTCAAACAGAATTTCATTGCATATCGTTATTCTCAAGTGTCCTCACGTCCAGATTGCATTTTTGAAATTCACAAGCTGTGACAATCAGGCTTTCGTAGGGTGTATTCCAGTTGCTGCTGTAGCTATTCATTTGAACCTTAAATCATAAAAATGGATCAGTCATCTCATAAGATGTATAAAAATAACATATTGAATTTCCAAGTGTCTAAGACAATTTGAAATGCCTGTACCAAAAAGTCTGGAAACTTATTGAAGGCCCCTCGTATATTTCGTATTTTCAGCTAAATTCGATTAACATTATGCAAAATATATTCACCCCGTTTCACATAAATGCATACGACTTACATCTGAAAATTACATACACCATTCTATCTATCTATCTATCTATCTTTGTCCGTCTATTTCTTGTAGGAAAACAATAAATTAGCGTTAACATAAAACTTACTGATACATACACAAACACGCGTGCACATACGCACGAACACGCAGACGGTATATATATATATATATATATATATATATATATATATATATATATATATATATATATATATATGTGTGTGTGTGTGCGTGTGTGAATATATATATATATATTTATATATATATATATGTGTGTGTGTGTGTGTGTGTGTGTGTTGCCAATGGTCCATTAGACCTCAGTTCAATACCAGGTCACGTTATACTAAAGACTATAAAAATGGTACTTGATACCTCCTTGCTTAACAGCAAAATAATGTACGTATCAAGGGCTTTTAGTCGGTGACCGTAGTCGAGGGTGACTCGAAGGCTCCCTATTCGATAGCTGCTACACCGAGGTGAAGGAAGGGCGCTACTCCTTTCCCAGGATTGCTCCACTTTACCATTGATGCTTACCTTATAATGCTGAGTGTTAAGCAAAGTAGCATCTAAAGAGCAGCAATCCAGTGAAAGGAGTAGAGCCGTCACCTACACCTCGGTCTTGTAGCTATTGAAAAGGGAGTCTTCTAGTCGCCTTCTACTACAGTTGCCAACTTTACTTATATAGCGGTGAGCCTTATTATTTTCCCGAGAACTTGCTACACACTGATAGATTTAAGATTGTACTTTTAGTTGTTTTTTTTTTCTGGCATATTAAACTGTTTGAATTATTTAATGCCATCTCCAGTTTATATGGATTAAACAGTTTTTTGATAACTTTATTTTTAGACCAATTGTTAGGGCTCATTTGTTTGCACACAGTTAAGTGGTTTCACGTAGTCCTATCTAACATTAATAATTTTATTTAAAATTAATCGTCTGTTTGTACACTGTAAAATAATTTCAAGTCTCGCTTTTTAACTTTTGTAAATGAAGTTGTCAAGCATTCCTGCGTAATATAAATAAGGTTCATTCAGCTGTATGCTTTCAAATTAGCATATTTACAAACACCTTCGCTCGGGCAGGATATGATACAAAGTCAGTTTTTAAGCGGAGTTTAACTGGTTTGAATTCAGAGTTTTCCTTCTCCTAGACTAGTTACCTCATCAAGGCTGAAGAATTCAGTCTGCCCTACTATTTACCCATAGCTGGAGGGAGAATAATTGGATTCATACCTTTCCCAAGGGTAGTATTGCTATGTGAAATGCAATCAGTCTCGTCCTGGATTTGAACTCGTGTCGCCGTGTCCATTTCCTACCACGATAACCATTACACCACGGGCTTTCAAATTGCTATTAATAATAATCCTTTGTACATGAATGAACACTTCTATTTGACACAGTGATGGGAGCCTTTTAGGTACTAACAATCTGGTCAGAGTTAACCTGGGAGGAATAGCAATGTAGTTGTACTCTGCATTCCCATTTTGCTAAGACTCAAAGTCAAATTCAGTTTTGTGCCATACCCAGGATCATAGTTACGGGTGTCTTACTTTTTGGCAGAGGCGGAGTCGGTGTATTCTGCAACCTCAGCCGATTGGATAGCCGATGAATTTGAATTTGTTTTAGAGTAGAGACATATATAACCTGCCCTTCATGAGAAAGCGAAGAAAATGATCTCGATTAAATACATCAAAAAAGAAATCTACAAATATATATAGAAAATAAACGCCAATGGAATCGATGTATTTAATGTTAAGTCATCAAAATAAGTAAGAAAGGAATTTGGTTAATCTCAGAAGGAGATTTTTTTCTTCTTTTTAATTGTCGTTCAATTTGGATTTGTTTATATCTTTCTTTAACAGAGTTTGTCTTAACCCCTCAATTTATATAACTTTAACACGAAAGCAACATTTGGCAACTATGACAAAACAGAAAAATTATCGAAAACCACTATCTGCTGTCTGTAAGTTGTCATACAAAATTCTCTTAGCAACACGAAGGATTTGTTAGCGACTTGTAGCATAATTGCCATCCATGTATGTCTTTAATCCCTACGTAACAATGTTGATAGGAACTTCTGCCAATCAATAGTCGTTAATTCGATTTTTCCTGACAGCTTAAAAGAAACACAGGCTACTGTATAATTATATACAATAAAAATTTAGGTGATTAAAACTATGATTATTGCAAAAAAAAATAAAGCCAGGAAAATGCTTTTGAATCCCATAGGTTGACACATAATTATGGCTGTATTAGAACAGTATTAACAATTTACTCATGTTTCCCTATTCAACATTTTCATAGATTATTTATTTGATATCATCTTCAAAGCTTATCTACGGCAAGGATTCCTTTGAATCTCACTCTCCCCCTCTCTCTCTTTCTCTCTTTCTCTTTCTCTCTCTCTCTCTCTCTCGCACACACACACATGCGTGCGCGCACACACACGTCATCCGTCTCTAACGGCTATGGCTCCTGGTAAATCCTCAACCCAACGCCCAATGCCCGTAGAGTGTTGGTCATCCAACACTAATTAGTATATACGTTGGAGTTTATAAGAGATTGCCGTTTATGAGTTCATTCTTATTGCTCCAGCTATACCCAGCATGTTTTGTCCGTCTTTCTTGTTTAGGTATTATATGATCGCAGGTGATTGTTGGTGATATACGATGAATTACCAGATCAGAGTTCAAGAGCAATGATTATGAATTTAAACATTTATACTTATATGTACATTTAGATTAATATTTACAAACATCATCATCATCATGTCATGCTGCTTGTACGGATCTCTCTGACTTTCTTCTGCCATTCTTCTCTATCATCCCCCGTTTCACGAAGGTCTTCCAGACAAACATGCTGGGTCTATACAGATTTGTTGAAGATAAATTCTAGTTGGTCGTTCAACACTTGCGTGCCCGTTTGAAGGGATAACGTCGTTTACGAGTTCGTCTTTACTTTTTCAATTATGTGACGGATGTTTTGTTCGTCTTATTTGGAAGTTTTTACAGCTGGCAGGTAGGTGGCCGAAAAACTTGTTTTATTGGATGTTACTTTAATAATTTGTTCAGTATAGTTCGTAGCATGCTGGTGCAATTCCCATGAATGTTTTTTTTCTTAGTCAGCGTTCATATGAGGCATTCTTAGAGTAGAATTGACACAACCGCTGCTAGGAAAAAAAAAATGCGTTTTATTTTATCGAATAAGTCTGACCTCCATATGATCAATAACCTATCAATAAGAGTCCATGCCTCCGAAAGTTGCTTATTGAGGTCATCTACAAACATTATATAACAAACATAAGAAAACTGAAATTTGTGTTAACAACGGGATGTTGTAATGGGATAAATGTAATTGTAATGTTCATAGAGATAAACAAGATATGAATGATATATTTTCTGCTATATTACAGTATCTGTTCTATGGCAATGTAAAATTTGGTATTATATATATATATATATATATATATATATATATATATATATATATATATATATATATATATATATATATATATATATATATATATATATATATATATATATATATATGAATGATGTAATGTTTATTGTGGCACATTAAAAAAATCTTTACAAGTACATACTCTTCTTTTTTTGCGATTCTGTCTTTCAATATCGATATAGTTGCGTCCCTCTCGAACAGATTCCATCTAAATCCTTAATTCATTAAAGTTTCACAGTTAATTTCGAGTTCCAATTCCGATTGAGGTGCCTAACATTTCCAATAACACTTTTCAATTTCTTTTTTCCCCAAGCGAATAAGTATAATTGGAGAACAGTGAGCTCTCTAACTGTGATAGCCAAACATTTCAAGGAGATAAACGTTTCTGAATTTAAGGTCCTGAGTAGAAAAACCTAAGTCCTTTAATACCGGTCCGACTGCAGGAGAGTAAGTACAAGTATTGGCTACTCGATGTAGATTAAATGATTGCAAAATAAGGAAATATGCTAGAGAAGAATGTTAAACGGTCAGTGGTTTATTATATAATATATTAATATTTTGTACTCTAAATTTTATCTTCTAATGATGTAGACTCCCCATTCATCGATTTCTTTATTTTTATTTTATGAAAATAGTTTTTGTCAATATAACAAGTACAAATCTACGTTTTGACTGCATATTAATTACAATGAAATGCATAAAAAAATAGGGGAGGGATATCGATTTGATATTTAGAGAAATAATCGCCTATGAAAAAAAGCTATAAAACGATCGTTTTATCTATTATGCTTTGGCTATGTGAATTGAGGCAGACCTTCAAATGTTAATAACAATCATGTATAAAATTGTAGAAAAAAAAAAGAAATAATTGCCTTCCTCTAGATGTCGGGGGATTATCTCTTATATGCCAGGTGGTCACGTAAGAAACCAATAATCTTTTCTCGTGGGCTTCCTCCGTTGTTCCTCAAATGCAGAAGATGTGATTTTATCTCTGTTCATTGAGCTATCAATTCATTCCTTTTTATCCCAGTTCTTTGGAGCAAAGCCAGATGGCTTGGTCCACCAAAGAACTCAATGAAGATATTTTTGACTTTTTGGGAACCTTTTTCATACTCTCCTCGTCATTGAACTATATGTGCACATATTATCTGTTCGAAGACTTTTGTAGATATACTTTTTAATATTGCATGATTATGTATGTGTTAAATGTTCCTACATGTGTAAATGAGTTTATTTTGTGCTTTTCTTCCGTCTATTCATTGTTAGTGTATCATTGGATATGATAATACGAATGTTTGACCTTGGTGAGTGGGGACGATAATAAATATCTTCCATCACACCAAACTACACCAATAAAATTATTTTTTTGAGATAAACTGATAATAACGATTTGGCAACGTCCTTTTTGCTTCTATGATTATTTCTTATAAATATGAATGGTCAATTATTGTCGCAGATAGATTGCACTTTATTAAAGCAAATATTTGAACACGCTTTCAAGAAACATATTCTATAGAACATATTTCAGCTATGATTCCTCTTTTGGAATGATCTTTAGGAATGATCTTATGGAATGATCGATCCCCTTAAAATTATTCGTATTTAAGAAAAAAATGTCCTTTTAACTTCATTTGTTTTTGTTATTTATGTATTGTAACTACTATAAAACAACTTATGTTGTGTTTACTTTTTTACATTTTCATAATCCGTCGTAACGTTGACAACCCTCGTACGACGAATGTTGTATGCGAACTGCTGTTCTACATTAGCCGCAAGGACAAATGACAATATGCCTCGTGAGGGGTGTGTGCTTAATAGCAACTTAAGAGTGCTATTTTGGATCATGGTTAATCAGAGAGAAGCTTTTTACCAGGTTCTTTGACAGGTTTTCTCACTTCTTTCTGGATGCAAGATATATCTCTTGTCGCGTTAAGACTTGTTGACACCAACGCAAGGAATCTCAGTTTTACTTTTATTAGTTGTCCGTCAATAAGCAATCAAAATATGATTGGTTTTTGTAGCATGAAAGAGAGAGAGAGAGAGAGAGAGAGAGGGAGAGAGTGAGAGAGAGACGACAATTAGGTAACTTTCGTGGCTCGCTTCTGATACCAATTAATGGACTCTTTGATTTAGGAGATCAAAACTTGCTTGATCATCGGTGTTGCTGATCGGATAGACACACTTTCGCCCAAACACCCGCTATTCCGTTAGTCCACCTTCTTTCAAAGTCTGAACTCAAATACTCACTGACCTGCAATCCAAGATTTATCCCTTTACTCCTTAAAATTCCTTGGCCTTAATTTTTAAAAATCCATCGTGAATTTCAAAAGATGGTCGTTACGCTGTCTGGAATTTCATTCTTATTTTCGCTCTGTGTATGGGCCGACCAGTGATTTAGTTTATTTATTTAAAACAAGATTTAGCATCCACCCCCAGGCACAATGTAACACATCCACTAAGTCAAGCTTGATAGCAAAGTGCTGAGAGAGAGAGAGAGAGAGAGAGAGAGAGAGAAATTTCTATCATATTCAACTTGATTTAATCTGCACATTGTAAACAGTTTTCAAGTTCAAACAAGATCAACTCCAAATATTTTAATATTCAAATATGAATGGGCGATTTTAGAATTTTCAAAGGATTTTTATGTTGGCAAACGTATCGTAAATATCTTTGTTCTCAACTGACGGTTGCATTTTTTTTCTTACTACTTCAAAACAGTCTATGAGACTGACTTTATTGGGACAGTGAAAGGGTGGGGAGTGAACAACAATTTATTAGATTCTATCCTGCTCCATTGGCTTGTATTGAGTAAAATTTTATTTTTCAAAAGAATGTTTTGTAAATAACATGTTAATACTGATATATATATATATATATATATATATATATATATATATATATATATATATATATATATGGTGGAAAAGTGGAATATTACAACTAAACCTGTTAAAAGTGTTTAGTTTGGTTTATACACTTTTTCACTTATTTTTATCATCATATCAGTTTTACCAAAATTCATCAGTTATCACCAAATGAATATTATTTACTAATCATCATCATTTCGCGCCATCAGCACGGACCTCCCTGACACTCTCTAGCAACTATTGTCCATTGCCTCCGGCAGAACTTCAAGACTACCTCCTGTATCGGCACAGAGCTGTTGTACGTTGGTTCTAGCAGGTCATCCTGTCTTTGGTTGTGCATGTAAAGGGGTCCACAGGAGTACGTCACTTATGAGCTCGTCCCTACTTCTCCAGTAGTATCCTACCTGTCTGATTCGTCTAATCCTAATAGCTTTCGTGATGGATCGCAAAGCTGCTGTTTTGTGGGATGTTGTCTCTAGGATTTGTTCAATTCAGCATTCTTGTGAAGTTGCAGTCAAGCTTCTTCTCCATCCGTTTAGTCAGGGTCCATGTAGTATATCCATACATCCGTATCCACACGGTCGCTGCTTGGAAAAATGCATTTTTTTTATCCGTCAGGTTTGACTTCCATATGACTGATAGCTTATCATTAGCTGTCCACGCCTTTGCTAGTCGTGTGTTGATGTCTGTCCTGGTTGATGAGACACTGCTCCCAAGGTAGGTGAACTTGTCTACTTGTTTCAGAGAGCTGCCGTTTAATGTTGAGATGTCACCTCTTTGATTAAAGTACATATATTCCGTCTTGTTTGCATTGACATGGAGGCCTATGCTTGCAGAAGTTCGTTCCAGACTATGTCGCAGGATTTCGACTTGGGCGAGTGAATTTGCCAGAAGCGCTATGCCATCGGCGTAGTCGGCGTCCGTAATTGTTTTGTGTGGTGTAACTTCTGCTTCTTTCCTTTATCAGCTTTAAACAGTCTTCTTTGATTTTACCAATAGATGTTCTAAGCACGTAGTCTGGACAGATGATAAAGAAGTACAGTGTTAATGTGTCTACTTGCAGTACAGCTGCTACAATGTCGAAGTAATTTGTGTCTCCATCCGGAGAACGGGCTTTTACTTTTGTGTTACTATATAGCATCATTATGGCTGGGATGGTTTCTTTGGCTAGGCCGTAGGCGAGTAGTATGTGCTCCATCTTTCTTCTATGTATGGAGTCAAAGGCCTTGGCGAACGTGACAAATAATATTGTTGCCTCTAGGTTTTTTGCACGTACACCTTCAAGAATTCGATGGATAGTCAAAATTTGTGACGTCGCGGATCTATTTTTCCGAAAGCCATTTAAGTTCGTCCTAAGTATCTTCTCAATTTTGGGTTCTATTCGGTTGCGTAGTAGAGCATTGTATATCTTGGCCGCTATGGATGTAAGGGTTATACCTCGATAGTTCTTGGCCTATCCGGGTCACCCTCTTTAGGGATGGGGAGGATGCATCTCTTCGTCCATCTGTCTATTGGGTTTTTATTATATACGGCATTACAGTGTCGGAGCAGTATGTCGTCGAGTTGCTTGGTCTTCCATACTTCTGGAGGTAATTCATGAAGCCCTGCTACTTTTCTATTTTTAATTTTTCTTAGTATCAAGTCGAGTTCTTCTTGCGTAAAAGGTCCTAGTTTGATGTCTACTGTTTTACTTAAATTCTCGTGATTGGTTCATTGTAACTTTCGGAGGGTTTCCGAGTAAATTCGTTGTTTTCATAGTTGTATTCGTTCTTGTTGGCTGGTAGCTTTCAGTTTAGCTTTGGCAATACTTTTCCTTTTGCTCACTTCGTTTACCGTTTACCATGCTATCTTAGATTGATTATCTGCAATTGAATCTCTAATCTTATCAATCTGATTTAGTATTTATTCTCATTTTTCTGTTAAGTAGATTGGTTGGTTGGTTTATTGGGTTTTATGGCATATCAACCTTTGTAGGTTATTTAACGCCAAATCCATTTTTATGTAAAAATAATATGTTCTTTTTAAAACAATTCAGTTTAACATAAGTACACAGCTTAATTGTCAAAAACATATATTTCAAACTATCCAAGCAGTTATATGTAACAATTCAGTTAAGTGTAAATACAGTTTTAAATGTCGAAAAAACTGTTCAATTTCAAATAATTCAGACAAGCATAAGCTCGCAGTTTAAATGTAAGTACGGCTTAATTGTCAAAAACATTTTCATTTCAAGCTTTTCAGTTTATTCAAACAATTAAGTTTAGCATTAGTATGCTGTTAGGGCCCTATTAGGTGCTACCACTCCGGGGCCAGAGTGGACCTGGGAGCAATGGAAATAAATTGGTACTCCGCATTCCCCAAAGGCCCAGCACTGCTGGAACCTCACCATCAGATTGTTTAGTGTTTGGGGGGGGGTCTTACCCCACTGCAGAGGTGTAGTCGGTGTATTCTACAGCCCCAGCCGACAGGGCAATGTTAAGTAGATGTTAGCAAATCCATTTTGTGCCTTTTTAAGTTTCAAGGCATTGTTATTGTTACGATTATTCCTATTGTATTTTGAAGCAGTTTTCACGTTTCCACACTTTTTCCTAATCGCTAATGTCTCGCATTGGACTCTAGGTTTAGCTCTTTGTTTAGTTGTTATGCATTTTGCTGCCGCTTTTAAGTGGGCATTGACCAACTGTTTTAGCCTTTAACTGTTTGTAAACAAAAAACATTACTTACACTAAACTGAATTGTTTTAATTTTCATTCGGCGTTAAATGATCCCAAAAGGATTGATAAGCCGTTAAGCAAACAACTAACCAACAAACCAATCAGATATAGTGATGTATTATGTCATGTTTAGGGAAAAATTGCAATTTATCTTCGGCGGAATTATATGTGTTTCGAACCAAGGTAAAGCTAAAATCAAAATTACTACTTTTCACATGTATATACAAACTTATTGGCTGAATTTAGCAATACCATTTTCCTATCCGCAATTTTTTCTGTTTTCAAATTTTAGCCAACCAAGTAAGAAAATATTAAATATTATAAGAACAATCCTTTGCGAGTATATTTCATAAAATCGTGTATCGTAAGTTAATTTTGAAAACTCAGCAAATATTGACATGTAAAGCTTAAATTAGTTACCCTCATTTTTTGTCGGAGTAAATGAGTCCTTTGATCTAATCCTGGACGACGTTGTCTGCATTTAAATTCGCGCTAATGCATTTGAGAAATATTTGAATTTATCTGTCCTCCCTCTACCTAGCTATGAGTAGGATGAAGTGAGTTCTTTTACCCTTATTTAAGCAACCAGCCTAAGAGAAAGAAAAGTGTAAATTTAAACCATCTTTACTCAGATTATAGTTTTAACTTGTGTCACATCCTGTCCATGGCGGAAGAGTTTATTCAAATATTAGTTCTTGCTTTCCATTTTGTCTCTCTTGCCCGGCACTTCTTTCTGTGAAGAAGTAAATATAACAGTAAAAATATGTTCTTCAGAGACATTGACATACGTTTCCGTACGTATGTAGCGTGAATGCAACTGAATTATTGTAATGTCTTGAAATTCAAAACTGGTTATGGAAGAATTTGGGCAGTAATGGATCCAGAAGAATTCGAGTAGAAATGCATTTTTTAAGAATTAAAGGGGATGTGATTCTTGAAGTATTTAGTTTGAAAAGATCCTGGAAGAGTTTTAGCAAGAATTTGTCCCTGAAGTGTTTAGACTGGAATAATTCTTAAAGAAATCGAAAGGATATGATCTGTGAAGAATTTGAGAAGATTTGATCCTTAAATGAGTCAACCGGAAAGGATTCTGGAAGAATTCTAGCCGAAATCATCCTTGAAGATTTCGGGGAGAAATGATTTTGGAGAAATTCGGTCAAATTTGTTTATAGATGAATTCGATTGGAAATAATCCTCCATCAATTTATCTGGACATGTTTATCTTGATTGATTCAATATTTGATATATGATTCTCCGATAAATGTTGTAAGGAAAGGTTTATTCAATAATTCGATGAACTAACCAATTCTCCTATTTTAAAAAGTGTTGTCTGCATGGATATGACAGAGTATGTCAATGAGAGAGAGAGAGAGAGAAAGAGAGAGAGAAATAAAGAGATAGAGAAAAGATCCAGGGAAAGCAGTAGCGCCCTCCCCTACACCTTGGTGTTGTAACTATTGAAAAGGGAGCCTTTGGTTCACCCTCGACTACGGTGGCCAAAACAACTATTTATATAGGGAGAGAAGTATTATGTATTTACATTTATTGTATAAAAAAAAAAAAATTAATTCAATTGCTGCAAATTATTTTAATGGCCGGTCCTAAAAAAAAATCAGTATCCTCTATGAAAAACATCGTGTGTATTAAATTGTCTTGGTTTTTATATCTTACATATCGTATAAATTAATTGAAATCACATTTTGATGTTGATATAAATTGACCAAGACTTTTGGAGATTGATCTGTACTAGATTAGTACCTATTTAAGTCCTTAATCATTTCTAACAAAAGCCGTTGGTCGTAATCCCTCATGGTTTCTTGTGGGCAAACAGTCATTATATGATCTCATTAATCAAAGAACGCACTTTATTTCTAAGCAGAATTGGTTTATAGATTATTTATGAAAAAATGTATGATTCAAATACAAACTAGAGAAAGAGAAGAAAAATCAGAAAATATAAGAGCAAATAGAGAAAACAATGGAATTGAAAGGGTAATATAGGTAAATATACATTACCCTTTTCTTTTCTATTGTTTTACCTATTGAAATAGACAATGAGATAGACAGAAAGACTGAGAGAATTGCTGGTTTATTTTTCCCTCAAAAATATATTCAGTGCATTGTTTAATAAAATCAATTATTGTTAGAATGCATTGTGGTGTAACAGCATTCAATGCAAAAATTTACGAATTGTGTTCAAGTTTGGGTCATTCTGTCTGCATTCATTCCGTACAAAGCACAGGGAAAAGCAAGAATATACTTCTCTCAGTGATGGATAAAATATCAGGGCAGAGTGAGATGGACAACCAACTTAAATAATGACGATTACAAGTCCAAACCGTGGAGAATTAAATAGAAGACCAAAAATGAGTTATTGTTGCATAGCTAATATCAAGAAAGTCAATGGCAAATATAACTTAAAACGTTTAAATAAAAAATATCAATATCATCATCTATATATATATAGCATGGAATGGCTTGATTCTCTTTTGCAGTCCGTCTATATTATACATCCTTCTTTGGAATTCCTCTTCATGAATCTTCAGGACAATTCTGATTAATGCAAGTTTTTGACAGTTGACATTAAGGTGTCAATCTTTAGGACTTCATAAACTTCCCGTATGAGTTCTTATGAATTCGTTTTATCTTCACCAGCAGAGCCCATGTCTTACTCGTCTTTCTTAAAAGGTCTGCGAAACGATACACAGCTATACAGCAGCTGTTTCGTAGAGTTCTGTGTTAAGGATTTATTCAAAACAACAACCTTCATCTTTGTTTATTTTCCATGAAGCCTTTTCTGCGAGCATTTCACTAGATTTCGCTCTTACAGTAGTATTAACAAGGATACAGTTTTGAAGATTTCCGGTTTTATCGTATCAGAGAGCTGATTTTTCATGATCGATAACCTATCAATAGCGATCCATACTTCAACTATGCATATGTTGTCATCGCTTTCAGTATATGGGATATGGTTATCAAGATATTTCTCAGAAAACCATCCTGATTTTCCTAAGACATTTCCGGTCGGATACGAGAAACAAGGCATTATAAACCTTTATTATACCTGTCATAGTAGAAAGAATTATGCCTCAATAGTTCTTAGTGAATCCAAAGCCACATTTCTTGGTGAAGAGTGGGATGCATCCATTTCTCTATTGCGTTTTATATACACAGCGTTGCCCAAAAAAAGAATGTCATCAAATGTCCTTGTCTCTTATACGTCAGGCCGTGTTTCATTGAGGACTGCAATGTATCAAGTTCTTCCTCTATCAACTGACCAAGTTTGATATCTAGTTAATCATTAATAATTTCTTGTAGGTTTATTTCTGATTTCAGTGGCGGGGGTACAAGTGGATTCTTCTGATGTTTTTTCCATTTATGAAGTATTTCTTCTTGGCTGACAGCTTTTGTATTTGTTCTCTTGATGTTTATTCCTTCTGCTTTCTTCTGTTTATCATCGACAGACTTTCTCATTTAAGTGATCCCAACTTGGATGTATTTTTGTCAGTTTTGGTATGTTTTTGTTAGTTCTCTCTCAGAATGTTAGATACAACAGCAGAGATAGGGAGTGATGCCATTTGAATAGTAATTGTTTTGTTGATAATGTCATATATAAAGCTACAGACGAGAAAGAAGGTGGAAATAGCAATGATTATGATAAGGGTGAAAAGTAAAACATATTATTATAAGGTAGTCAAACATAATGTCACGTGACAAAATCTTAACACCCTACGTTTTACTAGCCACTTTTTCCTATTTTTGTCCGACGATACGTTATATAATTGTGGAAGGATTGTTTTTATATTATCATTTTTCGTTGGTTATATCTTATCTTTCGGCTTAGTTAGGCTTAGAACTATTCGGCTTAGTGCACGGGTAGGGGCTCACATTGAGCGCAGGTGTTCACGCTCGTTCGGGGAGGATGTGACAATCACAGATGTCATAATAAAAACCCCGGATAGGAAATAAGACTGGGGATGTGAATGATGTCATGACCGGAAGCGATGGGTTGAGGATTTTGGGTGATTTTTGAAAAAAAGCAGTGAGTTGAGATTTGAACTAAGGCGAAGGGAGTTGATTTTCAGATCTGGGCGAGCCCAGGCCAGTTGGGTCTACGAGATGCGCCGCGCGTGGTGGGGTCAGATGTAACAGTCAGCATAGTAAAAATTATGTCTCTTTCTCCTCGTGTTGAAAACCTAAAAGTCAAGAAGGTAATTAAAGTTTCGAACCTGAACTACCGAGAGTCGTCAGTGTTTCGAGTGTGTTTCGGGATTCCTACGCATGTGAACATTTCATGTATCTGTATATTTTACATAACCACATCTGGCTATGTTACAGATAGTGTTATCCATTGCAATTTTAAGTAACGAATTTTACGAGCATGTACGTTGTGTATCATAGGTATTAGACATTTTCCATCAAACAGCATTGAGCACTTTTTATGCACCTTTTTAGATTTGCATTATATATATATATATATATATATATATATATATATATATATATATATATATATATATATTGCAGATGTACTCAAAGAAAAATCTGATTACTGGGATCGATTCATGAGGAGAGTTTCGACTTTTAAAGCCACGACTGAATGATGTTCAGCTGAAGTTATATGGTCAAAGACGATGTTGAAAGAAATGTTAAAAAAAAGAAATCCCAAAAGCTGGCCATAAATTCGTCTTAATATAACACGACTTCCGAGCACAAAACATAAGTTCATCTCGTATTACATATAACTCTCATATTTCAGCATTTTGCGAGACCTCTCAAGTAGGAAATACAATATCAAATAATCCTATTAAACATTCATTGGTTGGTATCCATCTCAAAGTCACATAATGACCCCCCGTCTCATTCAATAACAACACCTTTGACAATGTAACATTGCTTTGTTTAGATAGATAGATAGATAGATAACTAATACCAGTCACGGCACAAATATAACCAATACCCCTGAGATTAACTCGCTTTTTAGTTGTTTTTTTACTTTTTCAGACACTCAGCTGCAATCTATCCTTTGTTTCTGGCGTTGGAGTTGTCTCTCCGTCTGTATTTGTAACAAGGATAAAATGAACAACTGAAATCAATGCCCAATCTATATTTCACGTCGTCTAGTAAATTTTGGTATTTATTGTGTACTCGCAGAATAAGGCAAGTGAACTTTTATGTGCTTTTCGGTGAACTATGGAATTTTGAATTTCTGGGATTGAAGCTGAAGAAGAGGAGGATCATACTCATCGGAAAAATGAGGATATCAGTGCTTAGCTTAACAACAGAATTTCTAACAGGAAATGAAAATATTTACACTAATTTGAAAGTTGATAACACATTATTATTGAGAATAAGGAGAGGCAGTTTATTGGAATTAGTCTATAACGTTAACAATTTTGTTTTGGCACACGCAGTAGATAATTCTAACAATTTTTCAATCCAGCAATTTCACCGCCTTTCTCGCACAAAAGTGTTCAGGAAGGTACAAATGCTAAATTCATGGAATTTGTAGTGTCATCGTTATCATTCAACTGGACTCTGTGAAGCATATTCAAATCTTAGATAAGCTGGTTGCATTTCCCAAAGTGTTAATATCCTTTGGAATGTTATGAATCGAAATATTCTCACTCCAGCTTAGAGTTAATTGTAGGACAGACCGGGTTATTTACCCTTTGCATGGCACCCTCTCTAAGAAAAATAAAACTCTAAATTCAAACCTGCTAAACTCCGCTTAAAATGACCTTGTGTCGTATTCTCCTCGTTTTGAGGGGTTGGGTAAATATATATATATGGGCTAAATTTTACACACAACATTCAATCTGAAACTACTTTATCAACCCACCACCCAACAGCAGCCTCCTCTCAGGGTAAGAAGGATATACATTAATCTAAATTTAAGTTAAAATAATTTCCAGTTCAATCCAGTCTAATTCTCTTAAAATAAAATCGTATTTTTAAAACCTCAAACATCTAAGCCTACGAGATGTCATCCCTGAAATAATAAATAAAAAAAATTAAAAAAGAAATAAAATGTTTGCACTTTCAATTCTCTACATCCGCTCAGAGGCAAAAAATATTTCAGCAAAATATAAAATTTTCTTTCAGTTCAAAATGGCTGGTATTTGAAAAATGAGATTAAAAAATTGTTTTTCATTGGTTCGATTTTTGCGTATTTGTATTTTTCGAAAACCTGTCTTATCAATATTGTTATATTATCACAAGTTATATAAAAATCCATGTCAAATTATTTTATAATAATAACCATTTGTTTAACCTCACTAACTAATTAATATGTATTAATGCACTAACAAGGTAGTTGCTTTGCTAATTTACAAACACGGTGAGAAAACATGAACAATCGGACACTAAATAATTTATTTTTTCAGGGCTCTAGGCTTTGACAAATGGAATTTTTTTTTTTTAATTTGGATGTTCACACCTAAAAAAAGCCCATATAAACGAAAACAACCAAAAAACAACAAGAAACTTAACAATTGATTTTTTAAGCAAATACTGTTATGTCAGTATTGTGACAAATTACTTTTAAACAGTTCTGTTGCTAGATGTCATTGGGATATTTGTAAAGAAATCATGTTTCAGAAGTGTAAAGTAAAACCAGCATAGAAAAAGTAGTCGTGAGGAGTGCATGAGACAAGTGAAGAAAAAAAGAAAGAAAGGGAAGAAAGAACGCAAAAAATAGGTAAATTATATAAAAAAAGACAATGTCCTTACATTTCACTGTACATTTTTTAAGGTGTACGTGACCCAATCACTTAATAAACATGTCATCCGTTGTGGGTCTTACATGGAATTACTTTTGACTTGATAAAGTTATTCACTGTAAATTCTTAACATGATCAACTTGCTCAGATCAACTAAGAGTAAATAAGTAGGTAAAGACTGCTGGGTGTTTTTCGTGGTTGTGAATTGACACTGGCACCAGTGCTTAATGTTCGAGACAATACAAAGACTGTGAATGCTGATTTTTAAGGAAAATAGACCATCTCCACGTGGAAGATTGCAACGTCAGAATATACCAGGCCTAATTTGCGCCAATATGACATTGTGTTAACTAAGCTATGCTTAATAAATATCTATGATGAACGGAAAAAAATTTTGAGATGCGTGAAGGCGTTCGTGGTGTAATATTTACCTTCGGAAGAAATGGACGCAGTAATCCTTGAACAAATCGTGGACGGGGCTATTTACATTATATATCACGCTAATACGCTTGGAAAAAGAAATTAATCCAATTATTCTCTCTTCAGCAAAGAGTAGGGCAGACTGGGATCTTTAACCTACATACAGCAATAGGTCTATGAGAAATATAACAGAATGAAATTAGAGAAAACACTGCACGAAAAATAGACGGTCTAATCCCGCTGGTGATGAATTGTTTATATATATATATATATATATATATATATATAATAGATACGTATATTTGAATAACTCTACATCTTTACACATACACACACAAACGTGTATATATATATATATATATATATATATATATATATATATATATATTATGAAAATAATTCCTACATGGCCAAGACCGAGTCTACCTAAGTTTCACCAAATTTTGCAATAGCAGTTTGGTGAAATCTAGGTAGACTGACTTTTCAGTTTTTACTGATTGTTTTTTCCAGGTATCAGTTTGTAGGATTGGCAAATTGTATGATTGTGTTTTATTCACACCAACAAAATCATAGATTTGATATAAAGATTGATATATATATATATATATATATATATATATATATATATATATATATATATATATATATATATTGATAATGTAGTTTGATATTTTTATCCAGGAAAAAATTGTCGTCGTTGCATCGGGGCTAACGAGTTATA